>JAQZBX010006123.1:0-54167 GCA_029593785.1 Cabassous unicinctus | reverse complement strand
GGGGGGGGGGGGGAATTCCAAGGATATTCAGGAGGCAAGACTGACAGGCCTGGCTGGACGTGGGATGCAGGATGACTCGCAGACCTCTGGATTAGGTAGATGGGTGGATAGTGATGCTGCCTGGAAGAGGAGGAACTGGTTCTGGGAAATGACAGTGACGGGACATCTTAGGAAGTGGAAATGTGGTTTTGGAACTTAGGAGAAATCTGGTTTGAGAAAAAAATATCTGGAAATTGTTCGGTGGCAGTCAACAACCACGGGAGTGGATGAGATCACCTCAGGAATGTATGTGGAACAGGAGGTTACAGGCCGCTATGGCAGCCAGCATTTTCACCACTTGGCATCGCAAAGACACCTGAGTTTTCTGCGGGTCAACTGCAGAAGGTGGCTGGGCTTGAGCTATTTTGCGAGAACCTTGTCTGGAAGAGTAGTCTATTGGATGAGGAGACCAAGAAGCTAGAGGATCAAGGTGACCTGTCTGTGGAGGGATGAAGAGATCAGGACAGCTCTCCAATTCCAAGGGACCTGAAGGGTCCCCCCAAAAAACCCTCAAATATGCTCCCATATCAAGCCCACAGACCACAGATATAACAGTCGTTGTGGCTGACCCAGGAAAGCACTGCAAGTCTACCACGGGCTGCCCAGTAAGGCCGCCGCTGTGCTTTCCCTCCCTTGATTCCCAGCCCCACACCAAGGGAGCTCATTCAGGGAAAGGGGGGGGGTTAGATGTGGGAACAGACCAGGCCCTATTCCAAATGGTGAGAGATACAAGCTTAGCCTGAGTTGGCAGGAGGAGAGGAGAGCCTGAAGCAAATACGATGTGATTAAATAATAGAAGTAAGACTTAAGAACTAAAATAAGGCTGTTTAAGCCAAAAGTAACCGAAAAGATATGGAACTAAACAGATATTGTGAATCATTCCCACTATATAGCAAGGAGGAGGGGTTTCAAAAGGACAAAGCTGGTAGCAATTATTAGAAAAACAAAACTGCTTCACATCCATAACCCCCAGAAACTGACACTTCTCAATAAATCAGTTTATACAGGTATCATCTGATTTATTAAATCTTTACAACTCTGATGCAGATACCATTATTTCCTTCATTTTAAAGGAAAGAAAACTGGTGCTTAAACTGGCCAAACAACTTGCCCACAGTGACACAATACTTCAATTGATGGCAGAGTGAGATCCAAACTCAAGTTGGTCAACTCTAGTGTACAGTGTGACACAACTACCAAACAGAACCAAAAGGTGGGCTGTTTCTAGATACCCAGGAATGTACAATCCAATTAATTTAGTAAAAAACTGATTCCTGTCCTTAAAATAGTAAATGTTGCTTGTGGTCATTATGCCTAAGCACTTTTGGACAATTCTGCACAAATTACACAAAACCAATTACTTCAAATATATATGGGGAGTAAAAACAGAGTTAAACGACTTTGACTGCCTTTAACAAATTGGGGGGGTGGTGGCAAGTTAGGTTATATTCCTTAAGCAATTAAAAAAAATAATAAATGGTTTTCCCTAATCAGGATAACCCTGAAGAACACCTGGGCCAGAAAAAAAAAATTTAATGAAATATTTAAAAATCCAAAATATATGTAACCTATATGTAAGTTATGAAGCATATCCATAGAACAACACCCCCAAAAGTAAGAATGTGACCAACACCACTGAGATCCCTGGCCACACCTCTCTATGCCCCCAGCCCACAAAGGGCGACTCTTCCCTCGACTTGGATAGCTATAACTCACTTTCATTGACTTATTTACAGTGTTCACTGTCTGCCTCCCTTCACCAGAATGTAAGCTCCACAAGGGCAGGGGGTTTGGACCATTTTATGAATATGTCCCAAGCACCTAGGTCAGAACCTATCTATAGTAAGAGTTCAATACTGTGTTATTGAATGAAGGAAAGTGAGCATCGATAATAACAATAGCAGCAAACACTTAATTACACTTATTATTTGCCAATCCCTTTTCTAAGCACTTTACTTGAACTCACTTAATCCTCTCAACAGTCCTATACCCCAGGTTACATTACTATCCCCTTTTATACGGATGAGGAAACTGAGGCACATAGGAGTTTTGTGACTTGATCAAGGTCACACTCATCACTGCCATGAAAAGCAGTTTTAACATAGCAGATGCCATAGCATTTCGGAGATTTCAGTCCCTTGAATGACTGGTTATCACTAGAATACTTAAAATAGCTGGAAAAGCGATGAAATGCAACAATGTAAAGCACCCATGCTGGGCCAGGCACTGTTCTAGACACGAGGGATGCAGGAGTGAATAAGACGGACAAAAGCCCCTTCCCTCAAGGAGCTGCCATTCTAGTGGGGTTAAATGAGACAAGTGAGATAGTGACAAGTGCTGAGGAGAAAAGAATGTGAAAGAGGGATATGAAGGACGAGAGGGGGTGAAATTTTAGATACAGTGATTAAGGAAGACCTCCCTGAGAAGGAGAGTTTTGAGTAAAGACTTCAAGGAAATGATAGAAGTAGTCATAGATGGGCTTTTCAAAAAGAGAACAGCAAGAGGGAATGCCCGTGAGATTTCAGGGGTCCCAGCGGGGTCAAGGCATCCTGGCACCTCGTGGGAACACGCAGTAAGTGTTCCCTTGTACAAGAGGAATGGCTCACTTTGGCGTCTTAGTATTCATCAACATTTGGCTTTTCTTTGAGGGGAAGCACACTTACTGGAGTTGTAACTATGATGTGGGGTACACGAAAGAAGTGCTGCTGTGCATATAATATATACCTATATACGATATATATAGTGTGTATATATACTACATATAGGTATTATATTAACTTTATATTCTGCCAGGCTAGAATTTTCAGAGATTAAAAGCTTTTCACCTTCCGGTAAACAAAATAAAATAAAGTTCTTCTGTCTGGAAGTACAAACAAGCGATGACCTTCTGTGAAACATCTGCCTACAAAGTTTACACATGACAGAAGGATGTGCAATAATGGCTCTTTTATCGGTCTTGGATTAGATGGCTTCATGAGGCTTCTTGTAGGAGAATGTACTTTCTTCTCTTACAGAGCTGTTCAGAGCAACATCTGATTAAATATGGTGGGCTGAGCACACGCATTTATCTCTGTTTCTTCCTATAAACTATGAAAGGGAATCTAGTTTTAAACATATAAGGGCAGACAGAATAGGAGAGAAGTCAATTTCAACAAAGTTTTCAAAGCTGGAAAAAAATGGTAATTGACTTAGAGGATGTGGAAAAAGCTGAAATATAAGGAGGCTTAAAAAAGTCCACCAGAAGGTGGTTGATACGGACTGAAGAACCCAAAAGGGTAACCATGCACTTCTAGAAGTGTGAGGCGCAGGCGGAGTGAGAGTCTATTCAAAACCAGACCCCTTCCCATCCCGGCCTTACACAACTGAGTGACTGAGCAACAGGAGCGACTCCCGGACATAACTAACACTCCGAAGGAAACAGAGACAATGGAGGGAACTGAAGAAACCCAGAAAACCCTAAAAGATTACATGGTATAAATAGGAGGGGGCAAAGATGGGAGGACAACGATGACATTCAGAACACCAAAAAAGAGTTCTTGGAAATTTGAAAAAACTGATATGAGAGCATACGTAAAAATTCACTAGGATGATGGAGAGTACAGCTTAAGAAATATCTCAGGAACTAGAATAAAATATCAGAGGGAAAACAGGAAAGAAAAGATAAGAATTTCCATTTGAGAGAACCAACATTTGAACAACAGAACAACAAGAATATAGAGGGGAGGAAGTTACCATAAAATAATTCAAGATAACTTCCTAGAAGTACTGATCATGCTTTTTAAATTAAAAGAGCCTATCAAGTATAATCAATTGTTATAAAGCCAGTTTTGAATAAATGAATTTATTCCTAAGCAACTGATATATTAGAGAACAAGTTGAGCATAATGCACATTTCTTCCTTGCCTGAGTATGATTTCATTAGCAAGAAACCCCAAGTGAATGCAGAAAACTGCATGTTGCTGTGTAGGAAAACACAATATACAAACACGCACACATCTCAAACGTACACCAGCTACCTTGTTTGTTTACCACGCTTGTTATCCTACAAGATTATGTTTACTACTTTTTCGCATTTGTATTTCTCTATGAAAAAGCATTCATTCAACAACCCAAACTTGTCTAAGTGGCCTAGTTCAAAAATACCAAGCAGTGCATGTAAGAGGAAAACTGTAAGTCTTGAAAAGAAGTGTGAAATACGGTGTTATGAAAGAAAAGAGAGAGTATGGTATCGCTGACCAGTAGGCACAAAGGGACACACACCATGGACTGTCAGAGACAATGTACTAAAATAAAGGCTAAGGCAAAGTCAAAAAAAAAAAAAAGAACAAGCCCTGAAGAAATGGAAAGACTGTTGTATATATGGATGGAAGACCAAAGAGTGGAAGAAACTGGAAACAACCTTTCTCGCAATCAAAAAGAAAGCATTATCCACACACGAAGACCTTAAATGGGAATCGCCAAATCCTGCATAAGCTGCTTCTTTTAGTGCCAGTGGAGGCTGGAATAGTGGTTTCAAATCTCTCTACAATTTCTGCTTCAGCTGTCGGATGAAGCAGAGAGTGCAGAAGAGAAAGCTGCAAAGGTATTTCCAGCAGTGATACCGAAGTTAATTGAAGAAGGTTCAACATTGGATCAAATGTTTAATTTTGGTGAAACAGGTATCTATTAGCAGTGCACGCCAGCTATAAGTCTACTGAAACTTTTATATATTGGATGGACTTTGAAAATTAAATTTCCAAGGATTTCAAGGTCTAATGACATCAAAATAGAAAATGTTCCAAGACCTACTTTCACTTTTAAAACAGATCAGTGAAGTCTTTACTTTGGACTCACTATATTCTATCAAATTTGATCCTAAAATATTTCTCACTTAGATTCAGAAATCAGTCAAAATCCATCATAGCATGATTCTATTTGCCTAAGAAAGATAAGCCAAGATGATGCCAATTTCTCAGTTTTAATTCCAATTAAAGTGCCCCTTCCAAACAATCTCTAAAAACACCTATGATGTTATTTTGGTCACATAAGTCCAGACGTGCAATTGCAATTTCAAAACTCGAAGTCTATTTCCTGCTCATTACTGATTTTGTTCATGCAGTTTTAAAGAGTAATAGTCAAATTCTGTGCTTTGGAGTCAGACCTTAATTCAATTCTCCAAAAACCACTTCTGCTTATGTAAAATGGGGCAATCATATCTACTTCATAATGTTGTGAGAATTAAATGTGATAGCACAAGGAAAGAACCTGGCATTTCTCACAGCAGTTCAGGTGAGCAGTTAAGGTGATGACCTTGTGTCCTGAACTACTTGGCCTCAGCCATAATTGAGGTTAATCAAAAGGGATCAGCGCATTTCTCCACTTACTTTTTAAAGTAGAAAGTTTCTTGGAAATGGCTTAGTATAGACAGTATTGCTATAAATCATTTCCAAAAGAAAGATTTATTTTTTAAACTATGAAAATCACCTTTATGCAATTTGCTTCCCTTTTCCCTAACACATAATAACAACCTTGAGAACCAATCTGTAAGAGATCTTGTGACAATTTACAGTTCTGGGATATCGTTTTGGTAAAAACACAACTCCAGTTTTGCCTGAATCTCTGTGACAGGATGAATTGGTTCAGAGAGTGATTCCTAATATTGTTGCTTTATGTCTTTTAAAGAGAACCCCATCCTTTTTTCCACACCCATTTATGTGACATCCCAAACTGTGCCGCTGTCCCCGTGGCCTCCTTGATGTAGGCCGTCTCTGCCATCCGAGTCTCTCCTCAAGGAAAAGCTAAGGAGGAAGGCCCACTGTCAGCTTCTCTATCTTTCCTTCTTTGCGTAATTCTGGCACGTTTGCTGCTCCAGCAGGAAATCAAGTGACCTCAACCCCAGAGCAAGGGGATATGCTCTTTCCCAGCGTAGCTCCCTTCCACAAATATTTATTACACAAATATTTATTACAGATATTTATTTCACAAATATTTGTGCCTGCCATGGTACAAGTCACTGGGCTTCTTTTGAAGAATGAAGGAGTCCTTCCTCTAAAAAGCTTTCCAAACCAGACAGTGCTGGTAGAAATGTGTAAACAGTGGTTTCTTGTAGCAGCAGGTGTGATACTACTTAGCATCCAGTTTTATCACAGGACAGGGAGAGCGGTTTTCAGATAAAAACTACCTTCTTGTTACAAATTAAAGATCAAAGATGGGGGGGAGGGGAGCCAAAAAAAAACCTTTTAAATTAAATTTAACTAGGAGAAGGGAACATGCATTGACCAAGCATGGACCGGGCACACATTCTACATATTATCTTGTTTAATAATCAACTCAACTCAATCATCGCATATACAGATGAGCAAATTGAGCAAGATTAGTTTGTTCAAGGTCATGCTGCTGGTAAATGGCAGACCTGGAATTTGCACTCAGGTTTGCCTGACTCAAAAACCCAACTTCTTTCCACCACACTTAAATATTTCTTTAGTGCCTACCTGTGCTAAATACTGTGATAGGTCCCAGAATCCAGGAAAGGAGACAGGGTTACAAGCAATAAATACAGAGCAAAGCAGTAAGTGTGACATCTTAGGTGGGGCAAGTGCCTTGGGGGTGCAAGAGGAGAAACTAACTAAAGGGGGAGGAGGGTGTTGGGAGCCAGGAAAGGATTCAAAGGAGTTTTCTCCTAAGTTAACCACTGAAGGATGACCATGACCATGGGTTAGAGCAGGAAAATGAAAAACACGTCCAAAACAGAGGCAAAGCCAGCATCTTAGGGGAAGGTGCCCCCAAAATAAGAACATCTGAAATAAATACAGACTGGTAGAACATGGAGGCAGGGAAGGGCGATTAGAGATTCTCTTATCTCTCCCCTCCTCCCCAATCTTGGAAATCATCATTGTTAAGGAATCTGAAATTTACCCCACAGGTCACGAGCACCAGCCAATCAGAACACATACAGGAAGTGGGAGTGGCTCAGTGGATAGAGTCCCTGTTTACCATGTGTGAGGCCCCGGGTTCGCTTCCCGGGGCCTCCTTGTGAGGGTAGGCCTGCCCGCGCGGCGCGAGGGGCTGATGCAGCGGGACCTCACAGCGAGGGGAAGATAAGCAGACACGGAGAAGACACACAGCGAATGGACACAGCAAGCACAAGCAGCAAGGGGGGGATAAATAAATAAAATAAATAAATCTTAAAAAAAAAAAAAAAGAACACATACAGCCAGTTCACCCTAACTGGTGCAAACCAGCTAAATATCAACCCTGCCATTGGGAAAGGGGAGCAGCTATTGTGGGGTTTTCTGCAGGGGAGTGACCTGACCAGGTGTGCATGTTAGAAAGGGAATTCCGGATTCAGTAGGGGAGGCTGAATGGAAGAAGGACAAAAGGTGGTACCAGGACAGGCTGTGTTAAGGAGTCCATGTTGGGAGAAAAAAAATACGTGATTTTAAAGGAAGCAGATGTGATTCAAACTAGAATCATCGTTTTATGTGAATCTATGACCATAACAAATAATTGTATATATATTACACAGACGCCATTATGCAATAAAAATAATTCAGACCAAGGGCTCCTAGATCCCGGTCCCAGTTCCCCCCCGCCCCCGCCCCCAGCCCCATATATATGATATGGTTCTGTAAACTCTACATTACAATGGCCTCATTTAACCTCTTTTATGGGAGGGAAGAAAAGCAGCCTTTGTAAGACTCTGAGTCTTTCTTTGTGACCATCTTATAGGAAATGTTCAAGATACAATCCAGCCCATGCCCCTTTTAGTTAGATGGGTCATATACTCCAGTAAATCATTCACAAGGCTGCGAATGGCAACGAGCACAAGTACAGCATGAAAACTCAAAGAAAAAAATCTTATACAATAGGAAGAAGTAAACATAGAATTAAAGAGTCCATTCCTGTGCAATACAAGATACGAGAGGTTACTCTACCCCTTGAAAGTCATCTGTGTCTTAAAGGTACTAGATAAGGCTCCATTTCTACATCAAAAAAAAAAAAAAAAAAAAAAAAAAGACAAAGTTTAGAGAGAGTCCCTGAAAGGAGAAAAAAGAACTTGAAAAGTTTTAACTAGAGAAGAAGAGATCAAGAACAGGGAAGGAAATAGGCACATTATAATGTCAGATCCATTAAGACGGTGAGTCTGGAAATTTTTTAAAATTCTTAACTTTTCTGTGAAAATGCAGGAGTGGCAGGCTAATGTGTAGTAATATAGGAGGTTTTAGATGCATGTTACACTTATGAAGGCTTGAGAAATTAAAAAGCAGTTTAAATCATGCCACTTGTTTTGATGAAAACAAATCCACTTAATAATTCTTAGTCCTTCCCCCAATTAATCCTAATTTTGAAATAAAAATTAAAGCTGATCATAAGAAAATATTGCATATTACTTTGTCATGTGTTTGATTAAAGGAGCCAATTTTGACAAAGTAACAAAAATAGACATTGCCATCTGTACATAAGCATAAGGAGAAAAGTATAACTGGATATGATTTCCTAAAATTATAGAATTTCAGTAGAAAGTACATAGAGATTTCTTTAAAAGTACAGTCATTATCTAATATCTGTAAATCAAGTTAACCTTGTCTGACAAATGTCCACACTTCTCACATATCTGTATTAATCCTCCACCCATCCAGAATTAGAGAAACAGCAGCTCCAGCTATACTCTTGACTCTGAATTAAGAAGTTAAAGTGGCTAAAGCCCATATGAAAAACACTATGCACTCTGACTCAGAGATGGGTCAATGGAAATTAAATCAGATTAACTGTTGAATTTCATTAAAAGGTTTGTTTGGAGAGAGTAGTTCACTCTTTTAAGATGGCCTTTTTGTTGTTGTTGTTTTTTCCTTTTTTAGTTTGTTAGTCTCAAGATGGCCTTTCTAAAGAAATGCCTAAATCCTTAAATGTGTGGCATTCAATTAGAAGATGTCATGAAAAATTGTATTTGCAAATTAATATTCACTTGCTCTCAAAATATATCAAAGGAGAAAAAGTTTTTAAATGATCCTTACCTGCAATCCAATCATAGTAATTGTCAAAGAGCAATGCCAGAAGTAGATCAAATCATGAAAGAAAAAAGGGAAAAAAAATCAGCCATTTTCCATACTGTTTATTATACCCATGATTGAGTTATTTTAAATGTTTGTATATAGCTTTCATTTTCATATATTCAAGAATATATATTAGCAAATTAAAAATGCTTAGCTATGTACATAGAGGTTATTCAATGCCTGTTGAATTTTAGAGAAAATTAAGTGTAATTAATTATGTTTATAATCTCATGTTGAGAAACAAAAGAAACCAGGGAGTTATTTATAGTCAGCAAAAATAATAAAAACTAAGCAATGTGAGAGAAACACTTATATAATATTCAGTGAACAAAAAGCAAGATATAGAATTGCACGAGTCCTGTGATAGCCAGCCTTTGAGATGGCCCCTAAAAGCCTCCTCCTCCTGGCAGTCTTGCCTTTATATGGTCCCTGCCCACAGTGAAGAGTGCTGAAAATATCACACAAATGATGGTGGGTGTGATTCCCAAGACTAAGTCGTGGGGCTTCTGCCTTGCCCTCTCTGTGATCACTCTCTCTGGGAGGAGCCGGCTGGCATGTTGTGAAGGCCCTCATGCAGCCCTATGGAGAGTTTCACAGGGCAAGGAACTCAGGTTTCCTGTCCAGAGCCAACATCATTGCTAGACACATGAATGTGCCATCTTGGAAATGGACCCTCCAGTTCCAGTCAGGTCTTCAGATGACGGTGGCCTCATGAGGGGCCCTCAGCCAGAAATACTCAGCTAAGCTACTCCCGAATTCGTGATCCACAGAATTGAATAAGATAATAAACACTTACTGTGGTTTTAAGCCACGAAGTTTTAGAGTAACTCATTACACAGCAATAGAGAATATAATATTTTAAAAGGAACATGCAGAGAAGCAGATATGGCTCAAGTGACTGGGCTCCCATCTACCGTATGGGAGGTCCCAGGTTAGTTTTCCGGGGCCTTCTGGTGAAGGCGAGCTGGCCCATGCAGAGAGCTGACACACAAAAAAGAGACAAAGTGGAGAGACAATGAGAGACACAACAAAACCAGGGAGCTGAGGTGGCTCAAGTGATTGTCTCTCTCCCACATCGGAGGTCCTAGGATGGGTTCCTGGTGCCTCCTAAAGAGAAGAGGAGAAGAGAAGACAAGCAGACACAGAGAGCACACAGCAAATAGACAGAGAGAGCAGACAGTGAGCGCAAAATGAGGTGGTGGTGGGGAGATAAATAAAATAAATCTTTAAAAATATATAAAAGGAACATGCAAAAAAACTAATAATAATTGTATTAGCGTGTGACTGTAGTGTAAGATCAGGGGTGATCTCTTCCTTGACTTTCCAAACTTTCTGTAAGTTTATGCTACTTTCATGGCTCTATTTTTGAAAAGCATATTTGATGCTCATATCTCTAATCGCTCCCACCATTTTTTTTTTAGAGAAGGTTTACCTAAGCCATTGATTCAACAAATACCTACTAGAATGGTAAGTCAAAACAGTCACGACCACCATGGTCCCCGACCTCATGGAGCTTACAGTCTAGTGGGAAAGACACACCTTAACAAGCAATGTCACAAACTGGTCTAGAATTATAAATTGTGACATACAGTATATTTTGCTACAACATCTGTTTCTGAAAGGCAAAGTAATTTGTAAGTAATCAGTAAGGCTGAAATAACAGAATAATGCAAAAATTGTGTTGCTTCACCGGATTTTTCCTACACAAGAGCCAGAACAGCCAGTGAATTACAATCTTCAGCAAGAAAGGAAAGAGCTCTCATCTCCGCTGTATACTCCCTTCACCTGTATTAATCAAACTTAAAAAGAAGCGCTTCCACGAGGAAGCCCTCCTAGCTTTGTGCTGCTTTCAGCTTATGCCATGTTACACTGCAGCTCCACTGGCTTAGTGCTCCACTTGCTTCTGCATTATCTCAGCACCTGCCACCACTCTGTACATTAATATCTACCACGAGAGCTTCCAAATTTGTGCAGCTAGTACTAATTTTTTATTTTCTCAGTGCTTTGGTTACAAAGCTGCCTAAGTTTTGCATGATTGGCTCCAGCTCTATTTTCCCTGTAAGAGGCCTTATTTTTAGAGTGCAATTTTGCAAAACGGGAAGGTTTTTAGAAACGTGTATCATGTTAGAGAAGAACTGCCTGTGCTACTAAAGAAAATAAGCAGAGCTGGAGAGTGAGGACCAAGACCAAGGAGCATGCATCCAGGTTTCTGGGTGAGGCAGCATGTAGGGCCGGAACCTCAGGGCTCCTCTGAGCGATAGGACCGCGATCCCCATTTCCACTGGAGAAAATGGGGGGAAGATTGGGGATGGGGGGGAAGTATGTAGAGCTAATTCCAGAGGGTTTTAGGTAAAGCTATTCAAAAGCAGTCCCTGATTTATTACACAGAAGCAGTAGAACATACCATTTAAAAACACGGTCATCTTTTAAATATCAAAATAAAGGATAAAAATATAGAGTGGTTTAAATCCATCCTTATTATATGAAAGTAGGATAGTTGCAACAGAAGTTTTCAAACTTGGTGATCAGAGTTGCCCAAGGGAATATTTTGAAAAAACAGATTCCTGAGCCCATGTCAGAATTATGAATTAGAATCTGCAGAGAAAGGAAATAATAAATTAACAAGAACGGCTACTAGCGTTTATTCCGCATTTACGATGTATCAGGCTATCTTCTAAACACTTTGTATGTGTCATCTTATGTAGTTCCTATGACAGCCTTCATGGTTAACTGGGGCACTTGCCGTTGGTAAATAGTGGGGCCAGGATTCAAACCTGTAGACCTAGTCTGTGTTCTTAACCATGAAATTCTGCATTACTACAAAACCCTTCACAGCCCTCAACAAACCAAATGATTCTGAGGTAGCCAGCATTCATCCACTAGATTATGTAAGTCACTTTTAGCCATATAGTTCTATGAAATCAAGCCCCAAATCAACAGTGCTCCTTTATTGGGCTTTGAGTCAAGTAGCATTATCTCCTTTATTATGAAGAATTAACAGTAAGCTAAATGGACAGAAATCGTCTTCACGTAGAACATGAAAGACTTCGGTGTCTGACAAAAAAGGAAATTTTACATAACATACTTTTTCCCCTTAACCTCACTTATCAAGTCACTAAGTCTTGTTGATTATTCCCAAGTCAGATCTCTGCCCTTTTTACTTCTTTTTCGGTTCCTACTGCCACCACTTGAATCCAGACTGGTATTATGACTTCCAGATGACTTCCCTAACATCCCACTGGTCAATCTGGCTGTAACCTCTCTCCAGCCCAATCCAATTCCATACATCTTACGTACAGCTTCAGGTTAATTTTCTTAAAACATTGCTTGCCTACCATCTATTCAATTAGAAGTCCTTCAATGATAACAGATTACCCACATGATAAAACCCCAATCTTTAGCCTGGCCCCTATTCAACTCCAACTTCCTTTTTTAAAAAATTCGGTTACAATGCATTTTTAACCCAAAAGTTTTTCATAAAAACAAGATTTAAATATGTCTTAAACTACGTTTAAAATGAGAAAAACAGGGTAGTGGGTGTAGCTCAGTGGCAGAGTGCCTGCTTCCCATGTATGAGGTCCTAGGTTCAATTCTCTGGTAGCTCCTCAAAAATATAAAATAAAATAAAATGAGAAAAATACTTGAAGTGTACGCTAATTCTTTAAGTCCTTTTAATAAGATTCTAGCTATCTTAGAGTTAAATGTTCTAATTTGGTACAACTTAAAACCAGCTGCTTTTACTAACAGATCTTAAACTTTTTGCAGAAGCTGTAGGAGTATGTTCCTAACACAAGCTAAATTCCTGCATCTGATCTTTCAGATAATCTCAAAGTTAGAGTTAATTTATTCTCAGAGTATATAGTTACAGAAAAACTCTGCCACAAAGCAATGGGAAGGTTTAGGCTATATCTGAAAGCATGAATCTTTTTGTCAATCTTGAATAGGATTTTTATTTCAAAACATATAGTACCTTACTAGGAAAGAAATGTATATATTCTAGAAAATTACAAGCTAGGGAAATTTATCTATTTTTCAGCCATGGAAGTTCCACTTTCTCATCTACTCTGAGGTTAAAAAAAAAAAAAAAAAAGTTCTACTACCAAGGAGAATTGAGAAGAAAGGATCAAATGTCTATGCTCTAATATCCATTTCAGGGGGAGATAATTTATCAGTCATTTCCCCCTGGCTTCTTATAAAAGTTCTCAGTTCGCCCAGAAAAAATACCCTCCATAAGCTGCAGATTTACAGCAGCCACCACGTAAAATGCACAGGGGTAGGAATGTGGCAAGCAGGTCAGTGAGAACTGTAGAGAGCCAGAGATATAGGACTGCTGGCGGAAACCATACCCTGCCCCTCTCCCTTTACTTTGTAGCACTCATCTACTGCTTGTTTACTGTTTATGTGAGGTTAAATGCATTCATTCTGGAATTCATTATACAATGGATTCTATATACAAAGCTCTTAAAAGATTAGAAAAATATACAAATAATTAATGAAGGAAACAAAGGCAGAAAAAAGTCTCTTGATAGTCCAATCTTTCATAAAGATTCACAGCACGAATCTAGACCTGGAAGTATACAAGAGGGGAAAAAAATGCTCTGGTTAAAAATTAAAATAAAATAAAGTAGCATCCACCAATGAATGAACCAAGAGGTCCAAGAGACTGACGACTCCCCAAGGCTTGTTGTACCACCCATTAAGGCACACTTGCCAATGACCAGATGGCCAGAGCACTTCACCAGAACTTCAGCAGATTTGTGTCTGCTCACATCTTTTATAATCAATATTAGCTCATTCATACAAATTATATACAATCCAGAGTCAAACACATTATTACAGAAAAGATTTCTCAACATTGTTTCATGAGCAGATAAATTCGTTTCTAATGACCCTCAGAACTATACAAAATCCTATCAAATGACACGATGGAGCACTCCTGGTCTGGTGCCACCTTTACAAAAATAGCCTTTGATAAAGAATTTGTAAAGTCTCATAGCTTGTTTTCCTCAAACACCCTGTCACAAAACTTCAGGTTTGCCTTGGTTTGCTATTTAATTTTGCTGAATGCAGTTATGTTCTACCACACCAGAGCCTGGCACACTTGGGAATTAGAGGGAAAAATGCATATAAGCAAATAAAAACTGTGACATTAGACACAGTTTTTAAGAGCACGAAGTCCAGAGTCTCAGCTCAGACCAGCCCTTATTTCCCTCTGCATCACCTACTGCTTTATCCATTGCTTCATCTTAATCACAATCCAATAACTGGCATTCAAATGCCTCATTGATAAAGGGTAAGTTATTTTCTTCTGCTTAAGAATTCAGGAAAGCATGGGATGTAGTTTTAAAAGTTTTCCAAGAGAAAAGCTAAAATTTATAAGTTGTGGCAAATAAAAGGCTTAACAGTTTAGCCACATGGAAAACTTCTGTTAGAAAACCAACCCTTTGCTGAGCATTGAAGAAAAAAAAAACAATCACTAAAATACAATCCTGCCACCTTGTGGTACATATTCAAAAGTACTTTATGGCATCACACTTTCAACCACATTTTTTTTTCATTCCACAGTTATTTATTGCAAAATCTGCTAGTAGCTGGGAGAATACAAAAATTAAAATAAAACCACACACATATACACTCCCTCTCCCAAAGAGTTTACAGCCTAATAATCAATTAAATTGAACCTACAAATAACACACAAGGGAAAATAAGTGTTGTAACCCAAGGTACAAAGTACATAGGAAATCGAAGGATGGTCATATTTAGATGAGGATCATGAAAATCATCCTTAAGAGGGGTGGAATACGCAGTATATCTAAGGATACAGAGACAAGAATACATGGGAATCTTCATGAAAGAGTAGAGTTATACTTTGCTGTAGCATTAATCAACTGAATTTTAAAATTTCAAATATGTGCTTATTTGGAAAAACATTCATTAAGATAACATAAAATAAGTATTTTTAAATCTCAAATACTGATGTTGATATTCATTAAAATTAACTCGTCAATGTTTGGCTAGAGAAATTTTTCTAAGGTTAAAATTAAATTCTCTCTTCAAGTATAAGATGGAAAAATGTGGTTTTGCAGCACCTGGTACTCTCAGACTCAGCTTTGGTTGTGGCTCACACTTTCCTTTCTGTTAGCTAAATAAATACTAGGTTAAACAAATGGAACTGTGAAATTTTTATTGCTCGCTGAATAGTACTGCTTGATCAATTTTAAAATATGAAGTATGCATAAACGAAGCATGGTAAATTTCCATAGTACCATTACTAAATGTATTTTATAATTCTTAGATTGTTCAGACTCCTCAATGAACTGAAATAAAGCCTTAAGTTTCTTAACATCATGCTGATATAAAAAAAAGATTAGCTCTAAAACTAGATAAAAATACAGGATTGCTGACATTTTCAGAACACTGTGTATTATGTATCAATTATTCCTTTTTAGAAAATTATTAAAGGATGACTAAGTCTCCTCTGACATAGCATAGGATAAACTAGAAGTTTATCTCATGAAAATATAAACCACAGTTACAAAATATGATGATGGTAATATGAAACTTCTATTTATATGGGTTGAAAATGGTTGACTATGGCTCAGTGTAATAACTAACATTTGTCAAGAGCTTCTGGTGCTATTCACTTTACCTAACCAATCTCATCTTGTAGAGCCATTATTATCCCCATTTTACCAACAGGCTCATTGAAGCTTAAAGAGGTAAAAGAACCTGCCTTAAGTGGCAAAGCATGTCTGCTTCCAGTTCCCCTGGTCTTAACCATATCCAATATGAAAAGAGATAGACAGAAATGGAATGTCTATTTTGAATAATTATGAAAAGATAATTAATCGTTTAGCACATTTTTTTTGTCTTTTGGTTAGCAATGAATCTCAACAGCATTTACGTTTTCTTCCTTACTCCAAAATCTTTGGGGAGGGAGGGCAAAGAGGGATTGTTATATTTTCTGTTCTACAACGGCATTTAAATTTACTCCTTTGATTTAACAAGTATTAGGTCACCTCTTGGATTTCACAACTCCAGAATGTCCCCTCTCCTTTTCTCATCTGAGCCAGCATGTTTTAGCCTGCTTGCTAGTATCAATCCTCTGAAGATTCATAAACCATAACCATAACATTGGTACATATGGTTTTTCTCTCCCCTCTCACTCATTCATCTATCCAACAAATATCTGAGAACCTCCTATGTGTACCAGGTGCTGAGGACAGAAACAAGAAGGCATAGTTCTTAGCCTTAAAAGTTTATAGTCTATTAGGGGGTACAAGAAGGGATGGTATAATTCACAATAAGTACTTTAGGACAAGTATCACAGAATACAATGGAATCATGGAGGAAAGGCAACTAATTTTATTTTGAGGTACCTTTTTCAGCCCATTCTTTCCATCTCCAAAAACGTTCTACCAAATAAATTCCACATTTATAACTTTGTTCAGTGTTCATTTATTTTCATAGTATAAAATATTATACTAAAAAGAGTCACAATTAGCATTAATAGATAAAAGTATAAAACAAAAGGTTTTATCAGGTAGTGATTATGCAAATAAATGTTTTCACATTCTTTTATCTTCTGTGTCCATAAACTAAAATGTTCAAGTAATCCACTAAATGGCTATAGGCAAAGACAATTCAAGAAACATAAAGATGTGCAAATTGATTTGCTTTAAACTCCACTGTTTTAACTGAGTGCCACCTTTCAGAGCTCCACCACAGTCCTTTCTTTATTCTAGTTTTCCTTTCAAATTTCTTGATAAAATATACATTAAACTATACATCTTTTCTTAGGTTTCTCCCTATCACTAAAAACAATTTTCTGAAAATTATATTATCCTTCACATGTCGAACAAAAACAGAATTAGATTTCATTAGGTTTTCAATCTAAATTCATTACCTATTCACATAAAAACTATCTTTATCACAGCACAAAAATTTTAAAACATAAGAACTATTTTCAGAGCTAAAACTCTACTAATCCAAGATTTTAGGATTCTAATTCCAGGTAAGTCATAAAGTACACACACTGAAAAAGTTTTAAGAGTGATGCTAAGACAGTTAGATGAGCAG
Source organism: Cabassous unicinctus (assembly GCA_029593785.1). Lineage (NCBI taxonomy): Eukaryota > Metazoa > Chordata > Mammalia > Cingulata > Chlamyphoridae > Cabassous > Cabassous unicinctus. The sequence goes on along the minus strand of JAQZBX010006123.1, from coordinate 37,017 downwards.
TCAGATGTTTAATTTTCCTGTGCCTAGCATAAGAACATAAAATATTTTGGACATGACTGGTGATGTTATGGTTTTCATTTCCAAGACCCCCTCTAACTACAACTTCAGCATTGGTAGTGGTCTACTTAAGAGAGTCAAGAGGAGGACCCTTTATATTAAAATATTATAGATGAAACAACTTTGAAATCAAGAAACATTCTAGAAGTACAATACACAACTCATTAGATCACAAAATATCTAAGGAGAATCATTTCCTCTGCAAGCTTCATCTGATTAAACCGGCCACACAATGAACCATTTAAGGCTCTTTAGATTATGTAATCTTTAGATTATGACCTACAACTGAAACTGAAATTAAAACAATTTCATTATGAATTGTTAGTCTTGTTATGGGAACGGTCCTGCAATTGGATAGAAATTCCTATAGAAAAGCTTCTTTCCTCAGACAGGATCTATTATCAGGTTTTAAAAATTCAATAAAATATTATTTCAGTTAAATACACATACATATACGTACATATTTATGTGCACACATTATACACTATAATTATATATTTCTAATCTGCATGTAGATATGTAATTACATTTCAATATATTACAATCATATACATAAGCTATAATATTTAGACTAATTCACTCAATAAATATTTATTGGATACATACTTTATATGTCCTACATACTTATGTAAAGTAGAAAGTGGGGAGTTAAAAGACTGGGAATCTAGTCTGACCAGCTAGCTAAGTAAAAATCTCTGACTTCAGTTTCTTCACGTGTAAAGTAAGGATAAAAATATTTGCCTTACCTCCCTCACAAGTTATTTCAAGGTTCCAACTGAGACAATACAAGCACAAGCACTTTTAAAGCAGTATTAAGTCACTTCCAATGCCAATAATCAGAGATTTGAACAAGTCACATTACAAAACAGTTGGGCAAATAAGATTATTTACTGCTAAAATTGAGATGAAATTTATCTTATGTACCTAAAATATTTCCAAATAACCATTAATTTCAGTGGGATGTTTATTTGTGAATCATAAGTTCTAATTGGTCTACCAAAAAAAGGTGTTTTTTTTTTAAATCATCACAGCCAGTTCTAACACAAACACAAAAACAAACAAAAAACATCTTAAAACACAACTCTTGGTTGTCTATTAGTATCAACAGCTAAAATCTACATTACTTCAGTAATCTTACCAAAAAAACTTTCTATCTTCATCTATAGCCATAAAAACAAACTTTATCTGACCATTGGTAATCAAACATTAAACGATCTCTCAGTACCCTTTCTGCTCTAAAACTGTGACTTTACTAGAAAGTTTACAAACATGTCAGAGACTGACAAACCAAAAAACTTAAAATTTTTTTAAGAGACTGACTCAGTTTTTCACTAAAAATAATTTTTTAAAATTTGCCACCATAAAATGAGAAGAGTTAATTTAGATGCAACATTTATTTCTAAGATTCGAGCATTTAATTTACAATAAGCAGGAAATTTCTCAATTATAATTTCAGATTTAATATATGATATATCTTCTGTCGAAACTGTTAATGCTCATCAATCCACAAATTTAATCATAAAAGATTTAAGAGTTTATTTGCCTACTCCCCTTTTGATAAACCTCCCTTTAGATAAAACTAATCTATAAATTCTTATAGGAAGCTAACTATGCCATTTCTGTAATTGTTTTCTCTATTTTTAAGTCAAGTTAACTGCTTGTTTTGAAATGTAAATGTTTTACAATTCTAATTCTAAATTAATTCTTAATTTGAAGAATACCAACTCCTCTAAAGTATTTTAAATTTGTTCAGAACTATACAATTGCACAAATACAGTAGAAATAGCATATGCAGTTGAGTATATATGTACATATTTTTAAACCACTCAACTAGAATTAGCCAGCTCTAAGCATCTGTAAACATTTTAAACATTTCAGAAGAACCATGTAACCAATGCTTTATATATAAATTTAAAAGTCTCCATTTCTAAGACATAGGAAAGTACAGTTAAGTTTATTTTCAAGTATGGATAAATGAAGCTAATATTTTCTAATAGAAAAGTTTAATATTCTGAATCATGTACAGTTGGAGTCAATTCATAATGGCATCAACTGGGTAACCAAACAAATTAAAAAACTAACATTTTGCAACTAAATTTTTAAAAATCTAAAAATAAAAAAGGTCTTTACACAATTCATCTCAGTTAACAAGGGAAGGAAAAGATTCTGTCCATCATCTCCAAATAACTCCCCAAGTGGTTTTAAGCAAAGCTTTCAAAATGCTTCAACTAGGAAAAACAAAAGACAAAAATGGCTGAACTGAACCTAAGTTCATCCCTGAAGATGGGTATTTAGAAGCCAACTGCCTTTCAAGGTAATAAACAGTGTTTAGGACAAATTAGGAACAGTTCCTTCGACAATGATTTGAATGAGAGAGAAATACTCACAACAGGCCTACCACTAGACCACAGAAAAGGCTTTACGTTACACACACTAGGCGGCTCTCCTTGGGCCTCTATTTCCAGCCAGGCCCAACGGACGCTCCTGATGGCCCAACAAGTGCTCCAGGAAGCAGGAGTCCCCAGGTTCCAGCAGCCCCTCCAGGCAGTTTCTATTTAAAGGGGCAGTGAACCAATTTATTTATGATGACCGCTGCTTCAGAAAGAACAAAAACTACGAATGCGGCGATTTGCAATGTTTCTAGGGTCTAATGGGCACAGATCTTCTTTAGGTTATCTTAGAGTGTAACAGCTGAATAACAAACACATTGCCTCTGCTGATCATTTCTCCCTGTTCCAAGAATCAGGAGGATGTGGTAGGGTAGAGGGGTTTCCAACTTTTGAAACATGTTTGTATTTGGAAAAAAAAAAACACAGTAAGAATTTAAAAATGGAAGGAAGACGACATGAGGAAGAGAAAGGATGAAGGAAGGGTGAGACATAGGAAATGAGGGAGGGGAGAAGGAAGGAAAGAAGAAAGGAAGGAAAATCTAAGCAAAGCAAAACCAAAGCAAGCAGGTATCGGGAGGACCCAAAGAATGTGGCAGCCTGATGGCTCTTCTGTTTCCACAAGTTATCATAGTACTTCCAGCAATTCCTGTCCAAGATATTCTCCTCCAGCCTTATAAGCATATCACTTTACTGAAGCACAAGTAGGTATGGGGTGATGAACAAAGAGAAACTCAACGTTCTTAGTTTGTTTTTCCTTTAAGCAATCTGCAATGCCACTCCAGAAGTTAAAAAGAGACTAAAATCAACAAAAGGGAAATAGAATGAATTGACATAAACAAAAGAATGGTATGAATTATAAAACAGAAAGCAATAAAATTAAGGAGTAAATTACAAGTTAGATCATTAAAACAAGAGATTAAATTTAAGAAAATTAAGGAAAATTTAGAGAAAAATATAATGGAAAGAGGCCAATACCACAGAAAGACAACTTTTTTTTACTATAAGACTGAAATAACTATAACAAATATACTACATATAAAAATTTAAGTGACATTATCAACATGGTGATGTAAGACATCCCCTGGAAAAGTCTCCCCTCAGTATCAACTAATAAAAGGTCAAATCCTACTTGCTTGGCACTCTGGAGGACGATAGAGACTGGAAAAGTACTCTACAAATGCTGAATCAAAGAAAAAGAAAAAGAATCTCCAAGATCAGGTAGGAGATTTCCCTTCTGGACCCCTCCCCTTCACTTGGTTCTGTTCAGCTTGGGAGTCATGCAGAGGCAGCACAGCCTGGGTACCGAGTACAGAGCCACTCACAGAGCGAGTTGGAATCCCACACAGATCTGGGCACAGAGACCCAAGTCCACAGAGACTCAGGGCAGAACACAAGTTTCTGAGGAGTGTTGCACACAAAAGCACCCCACCCCCAAAAAGAGCAGGGGGTGGGGGTGGGGAGGGAAACACCGCAGCAGAAATGTTGGCAAGAAGTGCTCACCGTAATCCAGCCTGTTTGCTGGACCACCTAAACATAAAACGGACCTTTCTGGATTGAACCCATCTGGGTCCCAGGGCAGGATACTCTAATGGGGAGAAACTGGAGGAAGAAAAGCCTCACAGAAAAAAAGCGGGGAGTGGGGAACTGAAATGCTATAAGACAGGATGGGTCCCAAAACTGAAAAGTGGAAGTGAAAGAGAACACTGAGTGACTTAAACAAATCATAGAGCTGGGGAGAAAATTATGCACAAAAACAAACAGCATAGATCAAAATTCCCAGGAAGGAACAGAGGAAAGGAAACTTTTACCAGGAGGTGAAGAAATTGCACAAAAAGTGCAATCGTAAAAATTGCACTGAATATCAAGGGCAAAAATCAGATGAAGAAGAGCTGAGAAAATCGGAACAATTAACAAGGTGTACTCTACAGGTCAAGAATAAATTGGACCAAGCATCCAAGAAGAACCCTAACAAAAAGCCCATCAAAAATAAAATCCCTAGGGAAGCGGGTGTGGCTCAGTGGATAGAGCCCCCGTTTACCATATGGGAGGCCCGGGTTCGCGTCCCGAGGCCTCCTTGTGACGGCACGCCGGCCTGAGCGGTGCGGTGGGCTGATGCAGCAACCTCGCGGCAGGAAGCAGGTGTGGCGCAATGGATAAAGCACCCGTTTACCATATGAGAGGCCCCGGGTTCGCTTCCCGGCGCTTCCTTGTGAGGGCAGGCTGGCTCGCGCGGTGCCGTGGGCTGATGCGGCAAGACCTCACAGCAAAGGGGAGATAAGCAGACACAGAGAAGACACGCAGCGAATGGACACAGCAGCACAAGCAGCAAGGGGGGATAAATAAATAAAATAAATAAATCTTTAAAAAAAATAAAAAAATAAATAAATAAATCCCTAGCCAAGAGGGAGAAACTGACCTTCAGAGTTAACACATCAAAATAATCAGATGCTCAGGTATCAGCAAAAAAATTACAACCTATACTAAAAAAACAGGAGGATGTGGTTCAGTCAAGGAACAAATTAGAAGTTCAGAAGAGACACAGATTTTGGAACAACTAATCAAAGAAGTTCAAATAAATCTACCAAATTAATTCAAGGAAATGAAGGAAAATATGAATATAGAGCTAAAGGACATTAAGAATATAATGTGTGAGCATAAAGAATTTGAAAGTATAAAAAGAAACAACAGAAATTATGGGGAATTTTGCATCCAAAAAACAGTAGGCTATACGTTCTTCTCAACTGCACATGGATTATTCTCCAGGATAGACCACATGTTGGTTCATAAAATAAGGCTTAATAAATTTAGAAAGATTGAAATTATACAAAGTATCTTCTCTGGCCATAATGGAATAAAGCTGGAAATCAATAACAGGTAGAGAACTAGAAAGTCCACAAATGTAAGGAAGTTAAATAATTCATGCTTAAACAATCAGTGGGTCAAAGAAGAAATTGCGAGGAAATCAGTAAATATGTTGAGATGAATGAAAATGAGAACACAACATATCACATATCAAAACTTATGGGATGGAGGAGACAACCAGCAAGACGGTGGCAGAGTAGGGAGCTCCTAGAGTCAGCTCGTGCTACAGGGCAGTTAGTAATCACCCAGAGCTACCTAAAGCACCTGTCTAGGGGCTCCAGACACCAGAAGAGCATTGTGCAACATCCTTGAAAGAATGGAAGGATGTGTCAGCCCATCTGCAGAGAAGATCCATAAGAAGAGCGCTCCACGCCTTGGAGGCCGGTGCCCATCCTCCATTGGCAGCATAAGCCGCCTTGGGAGCTATTCCGTGGCTGGAATTGGAAGCTCCACTTCCCCAAAAACGGGCAGGAAGAGATGATTAGGCACAAACTTCAGCTACCGATTAGTAAATTCGGCGGGCTAAAGTATAATCCTAAGAGCAACTAAAGTTTGAACCTGTCCAAGTCAGAAAGATGCTGGTAGCCGCCACTTTGACTCCCCCCCAGGCTGACTGAAAATCACAGTGACGGTACGAACCAGCTTCTTTTACCCAGATCAGCCTGCAGTCCCAGCCTAGGCTTCAGCCCCACCTCCAACAGGGAGGAAGGTGGCGGGCCGTGCATTAGTCTCCGTGGGTAACTGCAGGTACATCGGGCAGGCAGACTGAATAGTCAGAAGTCTACTGGCACAACTACGGTCATTTTGGACCCACATGGCATAGACTGCTGCCCACACCTGCAGCTCCATCCCTGCCCTAGGCAAGGGAGAAAGGGGCTTGAAGCTTCATCAGTCTCTCTGGGCAACTACAGTCTAGGCCTGCATGACTTGGATTATTACACATGGCTCTGTACCTACCCCTGGCAAAGGAGAAAACTGGGAGAAGCTTCATCAGTCCCTGGGGCAACGAGGGCAGCTTGAGCCTCCACGGCTTACAGCACCAACTACATCCTTGGCTCCTACTACACAACCAGCAAGGGAAAAAAGGCAAGAAAGTCCTAAACTAAAGAGAGAAACTGTACCCAGAATAAATACATTTAGTAAGCCTGATGCCAAGACACTAACAAAAAATTACAATCCACACCAAGAAACAGGAAGATATGGCCCAGTTAAAGGAACAAGATAAGCCTCCAGATGACATAAAGGAGTTGAGACAACTAATCAAAGATGTTCAAACAAATCTCCTTAACAAATTCAATGAGATGGCTAAAGAGATTAAGGATATTAAGAAGACATTGGATGAGCACAAAGAAGAATTTGAAAGCATACATAGAAAAATAGCAGATCTTATGAGAATGAAAGGCACAATAAATGAAATAAAAAATACACTGGAATCATATAATAGCAGATTTGAGGAGGCAGAAGAAAGGATTGGTGAGCTTGAAGAAATGGCCTCTGAAAGCGAACATACAAAAGAGATGGAGAAAAGAATGGAAAAAAATGAACAAGATCTCAGGGAACTAAACAACAGCAAGAGACATGCAAACATACGTGTCATGTGCATCCCAGAAGGAGAAGAGAAGGGAAAAGGAGCAGAAGGAATATTTGAAGATATAATGGCAGAAAATTTCTTAACCCTATTGAAGGACATAGATATTCATGTCCAAGAAGCACAGCATACTCCCATCCAAATAAATCTGAATAGACCAACTCTGAGACACATATTAATCAGAATGTCAAATGCCAAAGACAAAGAGAGAACTCTGAGAGCAACAGAAAAGTAATGCATAACATATAAGAGATACCCAATAAGATTTAAGTGCTGATTTCTCATCAGAAACCATGGAGGCAAGAAGACAGTGGCTTGAGATATTTAAGATACTGCAAGAGAACAACTTCCAGCCAAGAATCTTACATCCAGCAAGACTGTCTTTCAAAAATGAGGGTGAGTGTAGAATATTCACAGATTAACAGAAACTGAGAGAGTTTATAACCAAGAAGCTGGCTTTGCAGGAAATACTAAAGGGTGTGCTACAGCCTGAAAAGAAAAAATAGGAGAGAGAGGCTTGGAAGAGAGTCTATAAATGAAGATTACATCAGTAAAAGTAACTAAAAGTCTCAAAAGAGTGGTGAAAATAAAATGACAGATAAAACCCATATATTTAGGAATAAACTTAACCAATGCAAAACACTTGTATTCAGAAAACTACAACTCATTTTTAAAAAGAATTAAAAAACAAAAATTTTAAAAAATTAAAAAAAAAAAAGACCTAAATAATTGGAAGAACATTCCAAGCTCATGGATTGGAAGACTAAATATCATTAAGATGTTAATTATACTCAATTTGATATACAGATTCTGTGCAACCCTGATAAAAATTCCAACAGCACTTTAAAAATAAATGGAAAGCATGATTATCAAATTTATTTGAAAGGGTAAGTGGTCCAGAATAGCCAGAAACATCTTTGAAAGGAAAAGCAAAGTTGGAGGACTCTCATTTCTGGACTTTAAATCATATTACCTAGCTACAGTGGTTAAAAATAGCATGGTACTGGCATAAAAACAGACACATAGACCAATGAAACCAAATTGATGGTTCAGAAATGGACCCTCACATCTAGAGTCAAGAGATTTTCGATAAGTTTGTCAAGCCTACCCAGCTCAGGCAGAACAGTCCCTTCAACAAATAGTGCTGGGAGAACTGGATATCCATAGCCGAAAGAAGATCCCTGTCTCGCACCTTATACAAAAATTAACTCAAAATGGAACAAAAACTTAAATATAAAAGCAAGAACCATAAAGCTTCTAGAAGAAAATGTAGGAAAATATCTTCAAGACGTGGTGGTAGGTGGTGGATTTTTAAAGGTGATAAGAGGAGGACTGAGATGGACTACTGATGTTTAATGTATGTAGATGTTTTAATAACCTTTACTGTAAAAGTGTGGAAATGTATAGAGTTGATGGTAACATATTATAGTGAGTAACATCTGGTTTATAAATGGGGATGTGGCTGAAAAGGGTAGTCTAAGGATGTAAATGTCAATTGACAGAAAGGTAGAGAATAATCTAGGGACTGAATAACACAGTAAACCCAGAAGTGGATGAGAATTGTGGTTGATGGTACAGATGCAAGAGTGTCCTTTGTGACCTAGAGCAGATATATATCACCATTGCAGGGTGGTAGGAATGTGGAGAAGCACGGGAAAAATACAAATGGAATGACCTATGGACTGTGGTTAACAATAATAATGTAATATTGATGCTCATCTATGTCAACGATGTACTGTGTTGATAATGGGGAAGTATGGAAAAAGTGTGCCAAATGTACGCTATGGACCTGGTAAGAATCTGATGATATTATCTCATAATCTGTAACAAATGTGCCACCATGGTGTGGTGTGTTGATAGAGGGGTGTTGTATGGGAATCCTGCACATGTGCATGATTGTTTTGTAAGTTTACAACATCTGTCATAAAAATGTATTTAAAAAATAATAATAGGATAGGTTGGGGGGAAAATATACCAAATGTAAGATAAGGACTATAGTTAATACTAAGATTTTGATGGTATTCTTTCATAATTTGTAACAAATGTCTCATAACAATGCAACGTGTTGGTGGTGAGTTGCTATATGGGACCCCTGTATGATGTTATGCATGTTTGCTTTGTAAGTTCACAACTTTTACTATACACTTATTGTTTATGAATGTTCACATATAAATGATATAATAATAAGTGGATTGGGAGAAAATACACCAAATGTAAGATACTTTGGTTAGCGGTAATATTTTGAGGATGCTCTTTAATCATTAGTTAAAAATGTTTCTCAACAATGCAAGGTATTGGTGGTAGGGTGAGGTATGAGAGCCCTGTATGATGTTATGTATGTTGTTCTATAAGTTCACAACTGTTACTATACACTTATTGTTTATATATGTTTATGTATGAGTGATATACTTCAATAAATGAAAAAAAAAGAAAAACAAAACACAAAAAAACTTATGGGATGCAGTGAAGGCAGTGCAGAGAGGGAAATTTATAGCCCTTCAGTTAAAAAAGAGAGCTAAAATCAAAGATCTAAGTGTACACCCGGAGGAGCTAGAAAAAGAATTAACAAACTAAATCCAAAACAAACAGAAGGAAAGAAATAACAAAGATTAGAGCAGAAATAAATGAAATAGGGAATAAGATAACAAACAAAGATAAAAAAAAAATAGAGAGCATTAACAAAACCAAAAGATGGTTCTTTGAAAAGATATTAAAATTGACAAAACCTTAGCTAGACTGATGAAGAAAAGAGAAGACACAAATAAATAAAAACAGAAATGAGAGGGGGGATATTACTACTGACCCAATCGAAATAAAAAGGTAAGAGGATACTATGAACAACTGTATGCCAACAAATTAGACAACCTAGAAAAAACAGACAAACTCCTAGAAACACACAAACAACCTACACTGACTCCAAAAGAAGAAGTGGATTCAACAGACCAATTATAAGTAAAGAGTTTGAATCGGTCATCAAAAACCTCCCGACAAAGAAAAGCTCAGGAACAGATGGTTTCACAAGGGAATTCTACCAACATTCCAAGAAGAATTAATACTAATCTTGATCAAGCTCTTCTAAAAAAAATTGAACAGAAGGGAACAGTAACTCTATAAGGCCAACAACAACCTAATACCAAAGTCAGAAAAAGATATTACAAGAAAAGAAAATCAAAGACCAATTTCTCTTTTGAATATAGATGCAAAAATACTCAACAAAATACTTGCAAATTGAATCCAACAGCACAGCCAAAGAAATATACGCCTTGATCAAGTGAGTTTTACCTCAAATATGCAAGGGTAGTTCATTATAAGAAAATCAATGTAATACATCACATTAACAAAATGAAGGGAAAAAAAACCATGATCATCTCGATTGACGCAGTTCAATATAGGTCGTAATAATATTAAAGAAAGCAAGAAAAGCATTGTCATGAAGTCTGGATAGTCTTTACCTCTTCAAAAGGGAGGGAGAGTGTTGTGACTGGGAGAGACATACAATGGGGTGGGGTATGGAAGCTTCTGGAACGCTAACAATATTGTATTTCTTATCATTATACACACAGACACATACATAAAGAGAGATAGGTACATAAGATCTCTATCAAAATAAATGCTCGATTCTATGCTAATAATTGGAAAATATGGATGAAATGAATTAGACTCCAAAAGCTCAGCTGTGCAATTCTGAAGAGGGTAATGGATTGCTCTGTAATGCTGAGATAGATTTCAAGCAGAAGTAAGATTACTCCATCTGTGAAGGATGCTGTAAAGGAGATTCCCACACTAAGCAAGCTTAAGTTAGATGACTTCTACATCCCTTCCAAGTACAAGATTCTATGACATTCCATGCTTTAGAATCCTCTAATTATTATAACTCTATGTCTCATCTTTGTGTGAAGCAAGAAATCTGAGGAAATACATGTCAAGCTTTTTAATTATCATAAAAAAAATATTCTGTCTCCAAAGCACTTGGACCTGTCTTGTATCTGTAAAGTAGAATGCCTGTTCCTACATTCTCTGAAGGCTTTTTTTTAGTTCCACTCAAGAGCATAGCTCAGGAGAGATTCTGGAATTAAAATTGAGAAGGATGAGCTAAGAAAGAGATACATGTGAACTATTTACTCTAATGGTTTACAACATCCATCTCTATCTCAAATTAAATAATCAGGAAGCAATGTGCTTAGATTTTGCTTTCTGTATGTGCTTTCAACTTCAACAGTATGCTGTGTTAAAAATGTCAAAATAATTAGTTGCCACATCAAGAATATTTGGGGATCTTCTGCAAAATTATTGTTGAAGAAATCATCTATTATAATAGCCATTTAAAAATGAGTAAACTGAAATTCATAAATGTCAAAGAGTTGCAAAAGTTACACACCTAACAAGTGACAAGTCCAGAATAGAGAACTTAGGACTTCTAAATCAGTACCTTTTTTGCTATACCTAATTGCCTCACTGAGGAGATGAACAGAGACAAAGTCTTCAATTTTTTAAATCTCCTCCTAAAAGAACTCAAAATTAAATGCACAGTATATATTAAGTATTGACAGAGATCTACTGTTGAAATAATTACAATGTTGATGGGTTAACTATCAAAAAGACAGCATTTTAACCTAGTGTTACAAAAATTTTATGTTACAAAGTCCAACTTTTCACAATGAGAATATTAATAATACTGCTTTGGTATTATTACCACTGCTGAAGCCAACACCAAGGATTTAAATAGTTATGCTACCATTTAGCAGAATTTCCATCTTCTTTCCAGTGACTTAAAAAGAAAACCCTGAATGGAATCAATCAAAAGCTATCTGCACACTAGATTATCAATAGGGAGCTACTTATTCTAGAGAAATCAGATCTAACTGCTGAAACATGATGGAATGTAACCAGATTAATACGTTATGAATAATGATTAAAGCCTTTTCTAAATTTTTACAAAGATCTTAAATATTTTATTTGTAAAATTAACATTCCAATATTAAAAACATTTACTACAGAAATATTTGCATCATTTTAAAGTACTATGGTAATCTTACCCATTTGTAGTACTTAGTAAGAGTATATGGATATAAGATGAAAATATTTGACTTCTAAATAGCAAGAACAAAATTAGTATGGTGTTTGCTGCTTTATAAAGATCTCTATGGATTTTTTTCTTCATGAATATGTTCTGTGGTTTTGTTACATTTGTAGAAAATGAGCTTTTATGGTTCCCCATTTTCTTAGATGATATTTTCCATAGTAATTCTATTAATCACCACTGACAAATCAGGAAAATGAAATGATTAATGTAATAATGGATCAATAATTAATCTTTCTCACTATTTGAAAAACAACCACATAAGAACCATTCCAAAAAACATCAATTGATATAAATCTATTTACCACCATATCTGGAAAAAACAACTTGTGAATACTAGGCCTTCTACATGTTGGAACCAAGAGGCATTTGCATATTGTTTTAATAGCATCAAAGAGCAGCAGAGGGAAACAGATGTGGCTTAAGCAATTGGGCTCCCATCTACCATATAGGAGGTCCAGGGTTCGATTCCCGGGGCCTCCTGGTGAAAGGCAAGCTGGCCCAAGCGGAGAGCTGGCCCAACAAAAAGAGACACAGAGGAGAGACAATAAGAGATGCAGCAGACCAGGGAGCTGAGGTGGTGTGAGAGATTGAGCACCTCTCTCTCACTCCAGAAGGTCCCAAGATTGGTTCCTGGTACCTGAAGAGAAGACAAGCAGACACAGAAGAACACAGAGGGCAGACAGTGAGTGGAAAGCAATGAGGGGTGGGGTGGGGGAGAAATAAATAAATCTTTTAAAAAAATTTTTAAAAAAGAGTAGCAGGTAAAATAAACTAATCTTCGAGATGCACTTCCATTTCATTTCTAAAATTCTACCACCTTAGTATGGTGAAATGAATCACTATTGTTTTTCACTTGAACTTCATGGTTTTGCTAATGGTGTGAAAAACAAGATAGCTACATTAAAAATGTTTTTTGTTAAGCTTAGCTTTTATTCATTACTTAGTTTTTATCCAATTATCTATGACAATAAATACCTTAAAATATGTGAAAGAGTATCTAAGTCAGGGGTTCTTAACCTTTTTTATTCCACGGACCTCTTTGCTAGTCAGGTGAAGACATGGACCCCTTACTAACTAATAAGGTGATTTTCCTTGTTTTATTGATGATCATCTAATAAATGATGTTAATACAAAAGCAGGAATGATGTGCTCTATTAAGAAAAAGGAAAAATTAATCAAGATTATTCATAGACTGTGTGCTCTGATCTCTGAATGATGGCAAATAATGTCATCCTTTCAGGCAATCTTTAATTTTAAAAATCACAGTTAATCATGAGTCATGATTATTCTGTATATTTAGTAATTCCAATTTTCACTCAAAATCAAGTTTCTAATTATACTTTCTTACACATAAAGATTTTAAGAAAAATTTAGGGTACCCCAATTACTGATTACTTTTTAAAAATTAAGACTGCTATATAGGAGATATTTAACAGGAAAATACCATCACTACCAAAAATAGTAATTCATTATTTTTCTTGAAATACACATTCTTCATATATAAGGGCTCCCTTGCCTCTCAGGTCTTTAAACATCCATCTCTGCCTGAAATATAGCCCCTGCACGCCCTGCCATGTCTGTTCCTTTTCTGGTTAATGCAGCCTCGGCCTTTGGTTCTCAACTTCAGTTTTCCATAAGGAAGCCTTCCCTGAACTCTCAGACCAGGTCAGGTCTCCCTGTGCAATGCTCTCAAAGATATGAATTCCAGTTCTCAGTAGAAGTGAATCACCTGTAAAATGAAAGGTCAGCAGACAGTCTGCCTCCCCATGACACTGTATGTAGAGTGGACAGGGACCATGTGCGTTTTACTCCCTGTTGTATCCGCAGTCCCTAACATATTTCCTGGAAGTCAGGCGCGTTTGAACAAGAGAAAAGTGGAGGCCACAGAGACCACAGCAAAGTATTATTCCTATTTTAAAATCAAGTCCTTATGTAAAAGGAAAAGCGGGGACTATTTTTAAGTTGCTTAACTAGTCAAATCACAACATTCTCTCAGAGATGCCAGAAGATTCCAGAATTCTGAAGTTTGAAGAAATATTAAAGTTTACTTACATTTCAAGCGTATTCCATGGGGAAAAAAAATACATGCAGATAGAATAATAGTATTTCCACTACGGAACTCCAGACACTGTTCTAATACTTTATACCTAAATTACCCCATGCAATCATCATAATAACTGTATTTTACCATTTTATAGGCAGGAAAACTGAAGCACAGAGAGACTAAGTAACATACCAAGTTCGTAGGCATAAGTGAGTAAGTTTTTGAGTCAGGCTTGGAACCTGGCAGCCTGACATTTCTACAAAGAATGAAGTAAATGACAGCTCAAAATCAGAAAAGAATAAAATATGGGGGTATTGGAACTTTTTCACATTTTTAATGCATAGCAATTTTTATATAGTTAAAATAAGCCAATGACAGTAAATTTACAACATATTCCAGTATATAAGCCAGCATCAAACATTTATGGAAAACCCACACTTAGTTCGATTGTACCACAGTATCTAGTGTTTGTTTGCAAACCAACCACTCTGCTTTCATATACAATTTTTTTCCACCTTTTTTTTAAGCCTAAGATTGAATGTTTATTTAGGGAAGCTTTGTGGGGAACAGGCAATGGGGATTAAGAAGAACTTAAACGCCCACTTCCTCTTCCCCTTACACTGCCACTAGTTGAACTTGGGTTCCAAAGATACATCGCAAATGGAGGCACCCAATCACCAGCACATGGGCAGGCTCCTGGGAATGCAAAGAAACCCGCAGGGCAGGCAAATGATAGCACCTAGGAAAACACCGACATTTAGGAGAGATAGGGATAAAAAAAAATCCGAAAGTGAGATTGAAAAAGAAGACCAAGAGATAGAAGAAGAACCAGGAGAGATTTGGTGCACTAAAACCAAGGGAGAACTTCAGGAAGTTAACTGGCAGTAAAGCCAAAGACAGAGAGCTCAAGTAAGATCAGGACTGGAAAAGATCCCGAGACTTACAGCTAGGAAGTCTAGGAATATTTGCAAGCAAACCATTTCGGAAGCTTGGGCTGGGCATGGCGAGGAAGAGGGAAGAGTCAAACCATAGCAATATATATGAATGGGTAAGAAGAAGTTAGAGTTGAGGGGTGGTGCTGGTTCACACAAGAAGAAACCCGTAAAGTGGAAGATTAAAGATAAGACACGTTGTATGCTGATGAAGCAAAGTCCCAGAGGACACAGGAAGAACTTAGCTATAATTTTACACAGAAATCAAACTAGTGTGTGATGAGAACGCTAGCTTCAGTTAATATGGTAACTGGCTTTTGTGTATTCAAGTATTTATGGGCATCTCCCATTCTCAGGAACAATACTCAGTGTTGATCATGTAGCATCCCGTACTTTGAACAAGGCTGGGCACATCCACAGCTTTGGTCCAAGATGCTGGTAGATAACATGAACTCAATAGGCTTCTAATAATCCATGAGTGGATTTTTGTCTTCTGTATGTCATCTTAGAATGCACAAGGGACCACAACCACCAAAAAATTAGTAATAGTAATAGTAATACGGTGATGGCGGTAGGGGGCGGGCACGGATGCTGGGTCCAGTGCAGAAAACTTGCCTTTTTTGAACTCCTAAAAACCATCATCTGTGTAATTCCTTTAGCAATCATGTACAAACACTACTGCCTGAACCATTATTCAAGTCACATACTTATATCTTATCTCCTCAATACTCCTTGAGAATGTTACGATGCCTCTGTATCCTTCTCAAATTCCAACACAGTCTTTCAAACATAAAAGATGGTGCTCAATATTTATTTTATTTTAGTATGAGTAAAATAAGGTGAAATTATAGAAAGATAAGCATGTTTGTCAATTTCTATTATGTTACTAAAAGGGAAAATGAATATTTATGCTCTATTAGTCTACTAAGGGCCAAGAATGATAAATATACATGTTATCATTTAATCCTCAAAACAAACCATTTTTCAGATCAGGAAACTGAAGTTCAAAGAGGTTAAAAAATTTACTGCAAGTCACACTGCTGTGAGTGGGAGAACGAGGATTGGAGATCCAAAAGGCCTGCTCTTTCCACTCTACCATACTTTCCTCCACTCTAAATAATGCTTAGAAACACATAGTAACACACATTTTGAACATTTATATTCTTAATTTACATATTTTAAGACAACATTATAGGTTTCACTGCCACAAAACCCACAAACCTCTTAGTTACTAAGATAAAATCTATTTATGGAAACATTTTCACTCCGAATATATAAGCAGTGATAAAAAATACTGTCAATAATGATAGTGACTATCATTTATTAGAGTTGTAGTCTGTGCCAGACACCATGCTAAGTGTTTAGAAGGATTATCTTATTTACACTTTACAATAATCCCAAGAGATTATTTTTCTATTATTTTTCTTTGCTTTACAGATGAGAAAACTGTGGCTCAGAGAAGTTAAAGTTGATGGTCTGAAGATCACAATGGGAGTAAGTGGTAAAGCCAGTATTTAAACTTAGGGACTCTTAGAGCATAAGAGTTTATGCTCTTTATAAGTGAACTATAAAACCCATCTTTGCAATGCTCTTTCCTTCAAGAAATAAAACTCAAAAAAAAAAAAAAAAAAGAGGACTATATTATTTAGACAGGTTTTCCCTCAATTACCACTATCCCCACTATTGTGCTATGCAGAATTAATTAACAAACAACATACTGTGGCCTAGCTCCCCATGGATAATCTTTCAACTACAAATGAGACTTTTGATTTAAATCACAATTTTAATCCACTGGTCTTTTTATAAACATGATCAATAAATTAGCAAATTTCAAAACAAGGATACAGTATGGAAACTTAGCATAATCAGTTAGCTTTATTTAAAAATGCTCAACTGTCAAGAATATTGTAGGAAATTTACTGTTGCTATTTTGACAAGAATAATGAAGCAAGAGTTCCAAAACTGGCCAGCCCTGAACATAGATGGGAACATCACTTGAATAGGCCAAAACACGCAGTCTCTACTGATTGGTCAATAATATCCACAGTAATAAGCAGGGCTCAGAATATGGCATTGGGAAAAATCTAAATGTGCACCAAGAAGTGATTATTCTTACTGAACAGTAGATGGCGCTCACAGATCATGTCCTATTAAACAATAGCTGCTCCTCTTACAGGAGAAACACAGCCCAGGCTATCTTAAATTAAATAAAATATTTCTTTATATAATATCCTGTGTAATTTAATTGAAAATCTAGTTTTTCTTCAACTGAACACATAGGTATCTTATACACAATTCAGGTCATTTTTAAAAGAAATGCATTACTTAGAGAATAAAAGTTAAAAAAATTGTTAACAAATACAACAGACACAAAGATTAAAAAACTGGGGGAGAAAAAAAGAACAGTTGAAATAAACTCAAAACAAATGGCTCCTGTGTGTTTTGAGATTTATAAGCTATTCAAATTATAGGGAAAAAGCAGGCAGCTTCCAGTTTTCATTTATGAAACTAGTAAATTTTTATGGAGTAAATGAGAGTTTGGAAATTATTTCTAAAGTCAAATGTTCAAAATCCCTTCAAGAAATTTCCAATATACTCAATAATGGGATTTCCATTTCTCTCTGCCAAACCCTTTAAGACTCTAAAGAATATACTAATTTCCTATTGACAAGCAAAGTAACAGCCTTTGCTCATACTAGCCCACCTTCTAAACATAAATAATAGTGCTTCTCAACCCAAAGGTAAATTATGCCCTGAGTGTTGGGCTTTGGAGCTATCACAGACCTAATTATTATTACCAGCCACGTTAGCCTAGGATGGGAGCTGGGTTAGGGAAAGGAGGAGTAGAAACTGTGAAAAGTTATACTGATACTCATGATACACATGTTTAGTCATCTGTGGCATGAGGTAACCATCTCAAATCCTGGAAGTGAATTTAATTATGGGTCTCTGAAGCACCAGAGAATAATTGTACAGCAATATTCCTATTTGATGTGCCCTTCCACACATCTGACATCAAGTCACGCAGGTGGTTTTCCATCTGCCTGGCCTGCAGCGAGGCCTAATTATCTCAGGATATCTTTACTAAAATGGCCCTAGACTCATGGAAGTACATGAGAAGTTGTGTTTTAACTCCTAATCATTTAATCAACTTTCAAACACAAGCTCCTCATTTAGAAAAAGGAAGTAAGGCGGGGCTGTAGTGAGAATTAAAAATAAAAAATATGCAAAGTATATTACATGAGTGATATACAAAGATTCAATGAATATTGGACTCCAACCCCTTCCTTTCACCATATTATAGAAGTAATAAAGAGCAGGCATAAATAACAGTAAAAATTCATGGAAGCTGACTTCAATCAAGGCATCAGTTAGAAAATGAAATTAAAAAAAAAAAAAAAAAAAAAAAAAAAAAGAAAGAAATGCAGATAAGCTACCCTCATCATCAAGAGCTAATAAGTATGAGTTTTCGGGGAGTGGGGGCGCATTGGGGAATGGTATCTAGTACAAGCAAATAAAAACTCAGAGACATAAATAACTGGTACTATAAATAGTGACTTTAGCTACAAACTTAAGGGTAATGACTACACTTAAATGTATGGAAAGTTCTTTTCAGTTTTTAAACATATAGCAATCCTGCCAATAATCTAATACTAATTTTGTACAGAGGTTATTAAGAGTCTTTTGGGGAAGATTTTTTTTTTTTTCCAAGACTACATAATAAAAGACTTCTGATTACATTTTTCATAAAAAAAGATATTTGAAAATTGACTCAAATTTGGAAACAAACCAGTTAGATGAGAAGAGTTACATTCAATACATTAAAAAAAAATTTTAATATATAAAGATTAGCTCCTGCTGTGGCAGAAAAAAAGAGTACTACACAATGACCATCCCAAGGAACAGAGTCTACAACTACAAGCAAGATGGTCCCATCCATCTGCCCCATGGGATCTAAGCCCCTCTCAATTAGAGGTGGAATGGGCATCACAGGATTGGGGAATGAACGATGGCCTAGAGTAGACTCACTGTTATTCTACCACAGACTTATTGTGATTCTAGCAATGGAAGAAATTTTATCATTGATGTGGAGAAAGTGGCCACTGAAGGTTCTGAGGTGAGGGAGAGGGAAAAATAGGTATAATATGGGGGCATTTTCGGAACATTGGAACTGTCCCAAATGATGTTGCAATGGCAGATACAGGCCATTATATATCTTGTCATAACTTACAAAATTGTGCAGGAGAGAGTGTAAACTATAATGTAAACTACAATCTACGCTTACTGGCAATGCTCCAATATGTGTTCATCAATTGTAACAAATGTACCACACTAATGAAGGATGTTGTTAATGTGAGAAAGTGTAGGAGGGATAGGGAGTGGGCCATATGAGAATCCCTTACATTTTTAATGTATCATTTATATAATCTAAGTATCTTTAAAAAATAAAAATTAAAAAAATTAAAAAACAGAGGACTAGAAAAAGTTTCAATCTAGAACTTGGTACCCAGACCTTTCAAGAACTAGAATGAAATAAAGACATTTCAGATAACATTGAGGAAAAAAAGTTTACGGCCATTTAATATTTACACAAAAGCAACTTCCAAGAAATATACTTTAAGAGGAAGAAAACTACTCCCTAAAAAAAGGTGCAAGTTAAAAGAATGAAAGAGGACCCCTATCTCACCCCCTATACAAGAATCAACTCAAAATGGATCAAAGATCTAAATATAAAAGCCAGGACCATAAAACTACTAGAAGAAAATATAGGGAAACATCTTCAAGACCTTGTAGTAGGTGGTGGTTTCTTGGACCTTACACCCAAGGCACGTGCAACTAAAGAAAAAATAGATAAATGGGACCTCCTCAAAATTAAATACTTTTGCACCTCACAGGACTCTGTCAGAAGGGTGAAAAGGCAGCCAACTCAATGGGAAAAAATATTTGGAAATCACATATCTGATAAGGGTTTAATATCCAGGATATATAAAGAGATGTCACAACTCAACAATAAAAAGACAAACGACCCAATCAAAAAATGGGTGGAAGACTTGAATAGACATTTCTCCAAAGAAGAAATAAATACAAATGGCAAAAAAACACATGAAGAAATACTCAACATCACTCATGATTGGGGAAATGCAAATCAAAACTACAATGAGATATCATTTCACACCTATCAGAATGGCCACTATTAAAAAGACAGAGAACTATAAGTGTTGGAGAGGATGTGGAGAGATAGGAACACTTCTTCACTGTTGGTGGGAATGCAGAATGGTACAACCACTATGGAGGACTGTTTGGCAGTTCCTAAAGAAGTTGAATATAGACTTGCCACGTGACCCTGCAATACCACTACTGCGTATATACCCAGAAGAACTCAGAGCAGTGACATGAACAGACATCTGCACACCGATGTTCATAGCAACATTATTCACCATTGCCAAAAGCTGGAAACAACCCAGGTGTCCATCAACAGATGAATGGATAAACAAACTGGTCTAGTCACACAATGGAATATTATGCAGCTGTAAGAAGAAATGAAGTTGTAAAGCATATGGCAACATGGATGAACCTGGAGGACATTATGTTGAGTGAAGCAAGCCAGACACAAAAGGACAAATACTGTATGAATACGTTACTATGAATGTATTCATACAGTTATATATTGTGTAACATACTGTTGGATTAAAAAAAAAATTTATATGCATCCATTACATTTAATTGAGAAATGTATATATTTATTCATCTGTGTTTACTTTTTAGTTTTTAATTGTTTATATTTTCAATTATTAAACGTACAAAATAAAGTAAAAAAAAAAAGGTGCAAGTTAAAAGAAGGAACAGCAAGCAAAGAAACTGATAAACATGTAAGTACAGCTGAACAAATATTGTTTATATAAAATAATGATAATGCCAAATTTGTGGGGTTATCCAAAAGATGGACTTAAAATTATGGACAACAGTATGTAAATTGTGGGAAGTGGGAAGGAAGGTGGTAATTAGTGCTAAAAAGTCTAAGTTTTGTAATTTTTTCTCAGGACAGGAAGAGAGTGGGTTTGAAGATACTGATTAACTTTAGAATTTAAGTTAATTATACAAGGGTAGAAATGAAAAGAACAGAAAGAGAAGATATAATTACCAAACCAGAAAAGGGGGGGGAAACAAGCCAAAAACAAAAATCTTAACCCCCCCAAAAATAAGTCAAGAACAGAGAAATAGGCAAAGCATAGAAAAAGCAGGACAAATTGAAAGCACAAAGATGGAAGACAAATACATCAACAATCACAATAAATAAATAGATCAAACTCATCAGTTAAAAGACTTAAAATGCCCCCTCCCAAATTCACTATATGGTATTTGCAAAGATACACTAAAATATAAGGGCATGGAAATGCTAAAAGATGAAAAGTAGAAAACATATCATTGGCAATATCAACCAAAGAAAGCTAGAGTAACCCTTGTTAAAATAAGACAAAATAAACCTAGGTAGAAGGGCATCATTAGGGTTAAAGAGGTCATGACAAAACAGGTTCAATGCACCAGAAGATAAAAGAAGTGTAAATTAGCATGCACTGAATAAAATACATATAAATATATAAAGCAAAATTTGATAGAACTATAAGAAAATATCAAATCACCTCTCTTCATTACTGTACGTCAAGCAGGCAAAAGTAAAGATATTGAATAGGTGAACAAAACAATTTAAAACTTGACTTAATAGACATATTAGAATCTTCAACCTCAAAATTAAAGAATACACACCCTTTACTAGCTTACATGAAACATCTAAGATAAACTGTTTATGTCCTAAACAGTTTATGAACCATAAAACAGGTTCAAACAAATTTCAAAGACTCAGTATCATAAAACCACATTTGCAGATCACTATGAAATTAATGTATAATTCAATAGCAAAATGATGAAAATGTAAAAACACCTATATATAATGATGAAATTTCAAAACACGTCTAAATAATTTGTGGGTCAAAAAGAAATCATAATGGATATTTAAAGCACTTAAAATGGAAAGAAAATGCAAACTTGTGAAATATGTTGTAAACGTAATAACTTAGAGGGATATATAGCCTTAAATGCTTACAATCTTAACAAAAGTTTGAAAATTAATGAGCTAAGTTTTCAACTTAATATGATAGAAAAGGAACTAAACTAAAAATGCAGAAGGAAGTAGATAATAAATATAAAAGCAGAAATTAATGTAATTTTAAAACAAGATGCAATCTCAAAGCCAAAAGCTGGTTCTGTGAAAAGATTATTAATAGGTAGACTTCTGAAAAGATTAATGAAGAAAAAGAGAAGCAAAAATAAGCAATATCATGAATGAAAAGGGGATATAGTTATAGATATAGAAAAAGTTAAAATATAATACAGAATCATATGAACTTTAAAGGCAACAATTAGAAGACTTAGAATAATAAAACCTACCAAAGCTAACATGAAAAGAAGTAAGAGAGCCTGAATGAATCCATATCCCTTAAAGAAACCGATTCAGGAGAAAAAACTTTCCGTAAAACACCAGACGTAGGAGGTCTTACAGGCAAAATTCTACTTATACTTCCAAGTAACAGATGATGACTCTGTTTTTAGAAAACTTTCTAGAGAATATATATATGTATATATAAAAAGGGGAAATTCTTTAATATCCAGCTTATTCTAAAAGGCTAGTAAAACTTTGAAACCAAAATCAGGACAGTTTGAGAAAAGAAAATTACAGGCCATTCTCTTATGAACAGTGCAAAAATCCTTAAAGAGAAATAAACAAAGGTAAAATAAATCTAGTAGTGAATAAAAAGACAGTATCATGACATAGGTGGGTTTACCTCAGGAATATAAGAATGGTCAACTATGAGAAAACCTATTTGTTTATATAGGTTTATGTTATTTGTCACCAGAACAGATGAAAGAAGAAGGGGGAAAAAAGATCACTTCAAGAGGTACAAAAAACGTATTTGATAAAATTCCATATAAATTGCTTATGAAAAAGAAAACACAGTAAACTGGAAATAGAAAGGAAACTTCTTTAACCACATAAAAGACATCTACCAAAACCTACAGAACGTATCCTTCCTCACAGTGAAACATCCAAAGCATTTGCTTCAAAATCAGAACAAGTATGCCTAGGGTCAGCCTTCTCTGGGAATCCTAGCCCTGTGCTGTCCCATACAGTAGCCACTAACCACCTGAGGCTATGAGCCCTGATATATGCCTGGTTCACACGGAGATTTGCTGTGAGTGTAAAATGCTTTTGAAATTTAGTATGAAAAAATGTTAAAGATATCAATAATTCTTACATCGATTACAGATTGAAATAATAGCACTGGATTAAATAGATTGGGTTAAATAGAATAAAGTGCATTATTAAAATTAACTTCGCCTGTTTCCTTTTGTGCTTTAATGTGGCTACTAGAACATTTTAAATTACAAATAAGGCTCATATTATGTTTCTATTGGACAAGGCTATTCTAGTCGGTTCAATAAAGCAAGCAAAAATAAATAAAACAAATATTGGAAAGTATGAAACAAAGCTGTCATTCTCAGATGCTGTGACTGTCCTACACAGAAAACCTAAATTCATATCTAGAGAAATTACTAGACTCAATAAGATTTAGCAGGGTAGCTAATTACATTTCTCTACAGCAACACTTAAGAAAATGTAATTTTCAAAAATATACCACTTACAAAGCAATACAAATATAAAACACCGAGGATTTAACAAAAGATGTATTTCACATGAATCCCATATCAAATGGCAAAATACATATTTCAAATATATAAACAGGAGTTCTAATATTTCCCTGGAAAACTACTCAAGAGCTACTCTTCTAGATACCTATATACAACTGGTAACTCCCAAACACCTCTGTCTTTCTCTAGTTCTGACAATCCTTACCTCTTCACCAAATTTTATTTGAAAAAACCACCTGTGCCTTTTCCCCCCATCAATCCTCATATCTCATCTGGCCTGGAGCCAAAGTAGCTTCTACTCCAGGTTAAGGTGATTCTCCCCCTCCTTTGCCTTGACACTGCCCTGCCTTAATCCAGGACCCAGCATGCCTCACCCACTAATTACAAATGTTTCCCACCTCGTCTAGCAGCTGACAGCATTGTTCCCCAGGTCTAATCCATTCTGAGTTGCTGCCAGATCCATCTTTCTAAAATGCAAATCTAATCATACCCCTTTTCTACTCAGACTCCTCCCATGGTTCCCTATAGCTTTCAGGATGAAGTGAAACTCCTTATCTAGTCTCTTCCTGGCCCTCTGGCCTCATCTCCCCCCATCCCGTCCCTTTTCCCCACCATACAGGGGGCATGCTCTTCCTACTTGAAAGACAGATGCTGTTTAAGGTCTCTGCACTTCCTCTGCCTGGGAGACCCTTTCCCAAGTGAGTAACTGCCTTCAACATTCAACGAAATGTCTCATCCTCTAGGAAGGAGTCTGCCTAGCATTTTTCTGCACACTCTAGTATAGTTGACTTATTTTCCTATAGAGGAGATAATCCCTTAGAAGCCTCTAAGTCTGAGAGCAGGTCCAGGACTTTATCAGATGTAGAGCACAAGTACCTAGGTTCAGCCAGCGTTCATTCCTTCAGTCATTCTCTCAGTCGGTCAACCATAAAATATTCACAGATCTGCTCACCCTTTGCTACCAGAGGGCAGGCCATCAAGTCTTCATGGTTGGCCAATATCTGAGAGGATAATTAGCAACTTGTTTGTGCAATGTTTCTGCTTAGTAGTCTGTCCTCAAACTAATTAAGACAAGAGCTTCTGACTTGATTAGGGCATTTAAATACCTGAAAGAATATTTTCTAATCCTTCTTATTAAAAAAACTGAAAACTGCTCTTACTCAATCATTAAGGAAATGTGAAATAATCTTTTATTAAATAAGGCTACTGTAAAGGTAAAAATCCCTTCATTAATTTTGAGGTGAAAAGCCTAAATATAAAAATTCAACCAACTGCTCTATCAGAAAAACAATCCAATTTCAGGATTTAAAGTTAGATACACAGTTATACTTATTCTCTGTTCTTTCCTTTAATAGTTTCTGCTGAAGGGACTTGAGGTCTGAGAATGTTTTTGACAATCTGAATTTGAAAGGACCCAGGTGAGCCCAAGATGAGCAAGAATAGTTCTCTAGACTTCCTCAATAATTAGAGAGAAATTGGTATTTTCAAACCCCTAAAATTTAGAAATATTTCCTATAAAATTGTACTTGTTTGAAAAACTAGCTACGTGTTTTCATTGCTAATGGGTTTAGTCTAACTCCAATTGCTTCATTCCAATACAATTCTGCCTACTTTAAAACATCTCTAGATTTCAAACACCCAAAAGGATAAAGCACAGATATGAATGTACTTTCTTACAGGCAAGACTGATTCTTCCTAGGGCTATTTCTGCTGACCCAAAACATTGTCCGCAATTCTAATTAAATTACAAATTTCAGAAAAGACCCATGGGAAAATATTTTCTCAATATCAGCAATTCTTGTTCTTCTCTTAAGTATTCCTTTGTTTTATATGTTACAGACTTATAATTAGTAATTATTACTGATTTTTTTTTTTTTTTTTTTGCATTAGCGGCTGGAAAGCTCACAGCTAATTTATGGCCAATTACTAGACTTCCTTATAGGCAATTTGGGTATTATTCTCATTCTGAGGTCTATCTTATTCTTTTCTAATCCCTTTTTCTCCTTTTCCACGATATGTATTTAATTTTATTTTGTCATACTGGATATATTTTTGCAAGTTGCATTAAACTCATTCTGGAAAACACACTCAGAAAATCCCACGCACACATTTATTTAACCAATGATTAGCCAGTCTGCTTCTAGGCTTCCAAATGTCATAGAAGCCAGTCAGAAGCTATTTCACAAGGATTTCTTGCATTCATTCTTGGTTGACTACAGCCCTGTTCCCCATATGCACCATTATACACTTTTTTGTCCATTCTCTTTGAGCCATGGCAATTTATCTCACTATCAACAGGTAACAACTCTACCTAGATTTCAGAGATGAATCAATCAGTTCAACTCCCTCACTCTCCCCCCATACACCCCATCTTAAAATGTCTAAATCAGAGGAGCAAATGTAGCTCAAGTGGTTGAGCACCCGCTTCCCATGTACAAGGTTCCAGGTTTAATCCCCGGTACCTCCTTTAAAAAAAAAAAAAAAGTCTAAATTAAAATCTCAAACAAACGAAAAAACAAAAACAAAAATGGCTTTCATCAGGGTTCTAAATGCTAAAACTGTTTTATCACTATGGCCTCATTTCATCTCATATATTCACAGGCACCCACTCTGCTGGCTCCTTCCTTTTCTAGAGGAGTTTTATAAAGGACTCTGCCATCACCATTCTCCAGGCAGGGCCAGAGGTTCCTGCAGTGGGCTTGGAAGGCATAAGTACTTAGAACTCAACACTGAGAGGTGGTGACCCAACAGTGGGCAGTGAGGATAAGTTTAGACTAGAAGGCAGAAAACAGATAGAACTCTTGACAACCAACAGGTAATAACTGGCGTGGCTGGCACCAGGCAGTTTCAGCACCGGTTACCAGATTTCCCAACAGATGGGTGCCTGCTATGTCACCCCTGAGAGAGAGTCAGCATCAAGGGTCCATGTTCAGACACAGTTATCAAAGCAAAAAGACTGCAAAGAGAAATAAAAGGAGCCCATGTCCATGGACTGGGGGTGCAAGGTGCGGAACTGAATATTGGAACAAAGCAGAATACCAATTATAAATACTGAACCCGAAGCATCAACTAGCAACCACAGCCTTAGAGCTGAATCCCCCAGCACTGAACTAGAACTCTTTAAGTCCTGCCTAAGGTCGGACTTGGCCCTATAGGCTGGGCCAGGGGAGGGGTGAGCACTCCACTGAGCAGAGGAAAGGAAGTGATTGTGGCAGTGGCAGGCATCGTGACCTGCAGGGAAGAGGGACACTGAAGGTGGGATGATGAGCTGGAAGTCTACTATAATGGGAAAAACAGAAAGAAACTTCTTAATAAGCATACGTGTATCAAAGCCACGTAAATGTACAAATATCATATTTAAACAGTATGTTTGAGGGCACACACGCACACGTGCGAGAGACAGCGCACGAATGCATGCACTGTCGTGTGATACTCCATGGAAATGCATTTTTCCCAATGTCACCACTGAACTTTATACTCAACAGCTGGTTTTTAATACTTACCTTCCTAAAAATTCTACAAGCAGGGCACTGAAGATCAAAGAAAATAAATGTCTCTCCCCAACCTGCCTTTATATATGCAACAAAAAAAGCTGTGTTACTATAAACACACCTTATGCAATGTGCTTAATTTCCATTTTCTTGCTCACCAGAAATTTTTACAGCGCTCTCTCATAGTTTCAACATGATATCTGTACATTTATATGACTTGGATACAGGTAATAGGCTTATTAAAAAGTATTCTTCACCTACATAATCCTCCATTCAAATGATCAATACCTTTCTGACTGACAACTTTAAGCCGTTGATCTTTCAGGTTCCATCTTGGTCCCAGAGACAAAAGTAACTGGATACTTGCCTGAGGTGGAAAACACTTTCAGATAACCTTTATTTAATTTTGCTCAGCCTGAAAAAACCTTTATCTGTGATGGATTAAATCCTCTATTTTTCAGGGCCCAACAACAAAAATAGCTAACACTTTAGGCACTGTTCTATGTGATCTCTCATGCAACTCATCTAATCCTCAACCACCATTCCTCATCTGAGGTGCCACATGCAGAAAATGATCTGTTTCTCAAAACTCCCAAGAATGACTGCCAATTAATGCCATTCTTGATACACAGGAAATAAGTCAATTCATTACACGCAATAGATGCCTTAGGTAATTATGGCTTCTCTCAAGAAACCGCAGTTGAGATAAGCCACAAAACACAATAATCCCAGTTGGTAGGTTGTATTATCATCCCCATTTTACAGATGAGGCAACTGAGGCAGAGGTTGATTCACTTGAGCAAGCTCACACAGCTAGAAAATGGTACAAAAAAGGATCCAAACCCAGTTTGGCTCTAGGGTCCTTATTCCTTTTGTTACTCTGTGATTCTGAAACCACACAGCTCTTCCTCCATGTGTTCATGACCTAATTCTTAACGATCTGCTCTTTTAAAATTTTTATAATTATGTTTTTCCCAACATACATAAATTTATTTTCCCAACACTGCAAGTTGTTTGAAATAAAAACCATGACAAACTTCCCTTCTATTCCCACAGTGCTAGGCCCACAAAAGATATCCAGAATTTGTTTAATTGATCACTGCAACTAATAATAGCCATAGAAATGCAAGAAACAAAGAAGGGTGAATTCAAATAGGCATGACTAGCTCACTTGATATTAGCCTCACTTATGTCAAACCACAGACAACACTCATTAGAGGCACTCTAATTTGTGCATATTGCATGTATTTGAAACTTGAAGTTAAAAATATGGAGACTTATGGGAGCAGGTGTAGCTCAGTGGTTGAGCATCTGCTTCCCATGTATGAGGTCCTGATTGAACCCTAGTACCTCCTTAAAAAAAAAAAAAAAAAAGATTTACATAAAATAGACCAATTTTATTGGTCTATGACCAATGATTTTCAGTTATCATACAATCACTAATATGAAGGTTGCCATTTCGGCAATTCCACTCTCTGGTTGCTTCTGACAGTTTATAATGATTTCATGCAGATACTCCAGAGAAGAACAAAGACAAGAGAGGTGACATAGTGAAGGAGGAAAGTCTTGAGAAATCTACTGGGGCACTATTTTGGAATATACAGATCTAGACTACAGTTAACATGGGAGAACAGAAAGAAGAATGAATGATTTCCACCAAAACTCCAGGATTCCCTTAACAAATACCTCTGAACTCTCACACTGTTGCCACTGCAACAGTGGTATGTAAATCATCAGCTTGGCCCAAGAGGTTTCTTCAACTGGGTGTGTGTATGGGGGAGGGGGGAGTAATATAGAAAATAAAAATCTTTCAATATTTCCAACTCTAAAGCAGAGAGAAGAGGGAAGCTTTCAGGATAAACTTTTAAGTATTTCAGCACAAATTGAAAAGACAAATGAAAAAGAAAGAGGTAAGACTTGGCAAGTTGATGGGTAGGTCACTCTCCTCATGATGAATATTTCATCACCATTACTTGATGCCTTTCCTCCATTTACTCCAATACCGATCCATTACAAAACGTACATTTATAGACTCTTGAATATATGTACACTTTGTACGAGAAATACTTAAAGCACGTTAACATTTTAAATAAATTCATGATAAAATTAAGACATTAACTAAATAAATCCTAATAAAGCATATTAACATAAAAAAGGTGGAAATTTATTTTTTAACTATGTCAAATGTGAATGATAATACACCTGGACTTTCTTACAATTAGTGACTGATTATTTAATTAAAATTTTGAGCTACTGGGTAATTGACATGATAGAAATCTGGTTCTTTTTCAGATGCTCCAAAGGCCCTGCAAAACCTACAAGGTAAAAAACTATTTAAGATCACCAAATGGAATAATATGTTAAAGTGAGAAAAATTATTTCACTTTCTTAGGGCATTTAGTAAGGTTTCTTGGTTTTTACTGGTGAAATTCTACTTTTCTCCTCTTGGAGCTAGAAAAATTAAGCCCATATTTGATGGATTTTTTCCTTATTCCCATCAACACCAAACATTACTCTAAATTTCATCTGTGATCTAGTTTTTTCCTTAAATCCTTATGAAGAATCTCAAGAAAATTCCTAAAATTTGAATGAAATGTCTACTCCCAGTGATGTTTGCTATTTATTTAAAAGGATATAAATAAAATTACCCAAAATGTCAAAGATTTAAGCTTGAAATATCATTACCTCAATTAATAATGTATTATAGTTTAACATATCAAGACCAACAGCAAATTTTAATCCTGAATATCTCTTATCCAATTCTAAGTTACTCAAAAACTCTATTATATATGTTAGAAAAACCAAACACATAAGCAAGCTAAAAATCCAGAATGGAGCTTTAAGCTAGTGTTCTTGAAAGAAAATTATACATCATTACTGGCTTGTTCTCCTCTGGAGTGTTTTTACTTAGATGGTTGCTCTATTACATTCAAATTGTTGCCCAATATGACTTTTGTTTTCTTTTTTTAAAAATACCAAAGCTTGGGTCTTAAGTTTTAATGTTTAAAGTTTCATTATTGCTTCATCTTCTTAGGATTTTGTTCAAAACATATATTCTTAAAAACTACAAGGCTGGGTTTTTTCCCCAAACCATACAATTGAACAAGGAAACTGTATACTCTGCTATTAAATTATCTTGTAAAAACTCCCTGACCTCGCTTTTTGAATGACCTCGCTTTTTTTCTGTACGAGTTTAAATACTCTTATTTCAAAACCAAAAGTGGCTATTTTTGGACAACTGGATTTTTCAATAAAGTTCAATTAATTCAGTAAATATTTTTTGAATGCTTACTATGTATAAGGCACAATGTTAGATTCTGTGGGCATCCAAAGAATAAGACATTTCCTATATTTAAGCAGCTTATGGATAGGAGGAGAAATCTTTTTTTTCACATGTAATAATAATAGCAAACATCTATATAGTACTCAGCAATTTTAACTGTTTTAAACATATATTAACTCACTATTCCTCACAAGAGCCCTGTGAGATGGGTACTGTTACCATGCTCCCAATTTATAGATGAGGCAAATCAGGCTCAAAGAGGATAAGTAATCAGCCCAAAGTCCAGGGCTATTAAGAGGCAGAACTGGGATGAGAAGATGGGCTCCAGGGTCTATATTTCTTAACCATTCTGCCCCACTGACTCGTAAACAGTGATTAAGGCAGAGTCTGGACGTGTAGCATTTTAAAAAAAATAAGTACAAAAAATATTTATTGAGTTTCCAGAAGAAGATCACATCCAATCGGGGAGACTTTGAAATGTGGCCCCTGAAGGATGAGTACGTTTCAGGGAAGAGTGGAGTGGGAATTCTGGGCGAAGGCAACGCAGAAAAGGGATTCTGTTAAGGTAGTATGCTATAAGTACGCGTATGAAGTTTGCAAGAAGGAAACAATAGGGAGCCACTAAAGAGCTCTGAGAGGGCTGTTGAGGGGGCATCTTATGGCTGCAGATGAGGGAGGTAGGCTTGGATGCTGGCTCAGGTGTCTACCACAAATAGGCCAAAGAGTCACCGACAGCCTGGACCTTGGTGGTGGAAATGGGGATGGAGGGGAGAAGGACGAAAAAGCAAGACTCATCACAGAACCGTATGCCACAGAACTGGAGGCTCCCAGTGTGGCTGCTGTGTACCAGGCACTCGCATGCAGGAGCCAGGAGAAAGCAGCCCCAGGTGACTAAGCCTTAGAGCCACGAGGACCGGAAAGCCAGCGCAATCATGAACAGAAATGATAAGCTCAGGAAAAGGCATTCGTGTGGAATATGAGGCAGTTAGTCGGACGCTCAGGTTGAAGATAAGGACTTGGAGCCATCTGCCGAATTCAGAATTTAACAACTGTGGCAAGTGTGTCAGAAGAAAGACGGAAAGGAACAGAACTGAGGAGACAACTTTCCATGCCCACATGTGGCTCATGGGAGGGAGGGTAAATAGGCAAGAAAGGAGATAAAAATAGCAGAAGGAAGAAAACTAGAGGAGTGCAGTGATAAAACAAGGGAGATTCAGAAAGAAGTCAAAGACCAAGCTTAGAGAAGGCTAAGAAGGCAAGGACTCAGGGTAGCATGTACTGAAGAACTAAGGGTCTGAATAATTCTTGTCAAAATTTTACACTCAAGTAAATTGTTTTCACTAAATCATTTTTAAGAACTTGCAAATTCTAATCATGTCAGTATGATGTTCTTACCTAAAGCCAACACGGGAGACCAATTTAATGTACGCAAAACACTATCCTCTTCATACTGGAGAAAATGGCAAGCTAAGCATACACCAGGCCAAAGTACAAACAAAATGTACAGCTTCCTGGCATGCTCATTTTACTCAATATTAGGTCATTTAAAATATTACTTCATATGGAAACAAACAAAAATGTATTAGGGAGTGAAGGAGAAGATTCACAAGACTTCAGAGAAATTTCACACTCAAAGCCCCATGGAGTTTGCCACCCAAATTCTCCCTGCGTTTGGATCTGTTGCCCCAGACTTTATCCCTATCCTGAAAGAGCCTGAGGATCCAGAGTGATGACTGCTTAACGAAGGCGAAGCGTCAAGGGGCTATGGCAGTACAAACGAGGGACATCTTCCCCAGTCTTGGGGAGATCAGAGGCAACTTTCTGGAGGAGTACAAACTTTTACTTGGGACATCAAAATAATATACGCCTAAAATGTGCATAAAACTCTCAAATTCCATCCAGAACCTGAAGTTATAATAGATTTAGAGGGAATTACACTAAAAGCATAATGTTGACCAAATGGTGCTTGTAGTTAAGAGCAACTGACAAATTTTTGGTTTTATTTCAGTACTACTAATGACTGTACTTCCTATCCTTCACACATAAATAAATAAATCTTAAAAAAAAAAAAAAGAAGAAATATACTATTAACATGTTTATCGTCACTAATAAGCAAAGAAATTCACATGAAACAAGATCCTCTTTTACTTATCAAATCAGAAAATTAGCAAATCAGCAAAAAAAAAAGTTAAAAGATAATGCTTAGTCTGGGCAATGGAAATAAGTACTCTCATACATTGCTAGTTAAAGTACAATCAAGGCCTTTTTGAAAGATAATTTGTCAGTATATATTAGGAGTCTTAAAAATGTTCATACGATGGAGGCGGGTATGGCTCGGCGGATGGAGCCCCCATTTACCATGTGGGAGGCCCGGGTTCGCGTCCCAGGGCCTCCTTGTGAGGGCACGCCGGCCTGAGCGGTGCGGTGGGCTGATGCAGCAGCCTCGCTGCAGGAAGTGGGTGTGGCGCAATGGATAGAGCACCCGTTTACCATATGAGAGGCCCCGGGTTCGCTTCCCGGTGCCTCCTTGTGAGGGCAGGCCGGCTCGTGCGGCGCCATGGGCTGATGCGGCAAGACCTCACAGCAAGGGGGAGATAAGCAGACACAGAGAAAACACACAGCGGATGGACACAGCGGCACGAGCAGAAGGGGGGGATAGATAAATAAAATAAATAAATCTTAAAAAAAAAAAAAAATGTTCATACGCTTTCACCCAGTAATCTCACTTTTGTTAATTAACCCTAAGGAAACAATTCTAAATGTATAAAAAGATGAATGCGTATATATAAATGCTCATTAAAGCATTATTTATAATGAAATAGGAATGCCTGACAATAAATTAATAAACTCTGATACATCATAGTGTTTTAATATAGCAAGTAAAATTGTATCTGAGGAACTTGTAATAACATGGAAAACGGTTAAGTTAAAAAAATTATGAAAAGTTGTATATAAAATATAGCCAGATATAATTTCAAACATTTCCAAACAATCTGAACAAAAAGCTATGCCTAGAATCCTTCTGCTTTTCTACAGTTGCGTTTCTATCACATTAATAATGGAGGAAAAATAAGGTTAATTGAGCAACAAATTTATTCTAATTTACATTTGGGAGGAGAGAATAAGGGAAGCTATGAACATCACAGAACATCCACCCGGCTGTTAATTTTCCCCTCCAGGCTACTGGTATATTAAGGTCAGGAACTATATTATATTTATCTCTAACATCTAGCACACATTGGTTAAAATGCTGTTCAATAAATGATTAGATATGAGGATCCTAAAATATCTACTCATCTAAACGCTAGCTTTCTAAATAAAAAAGAAATACACATGTGAACTTAAAAATAAAAATTTTTAAAAAGCAATTCGGAACCAGCCAGGCAAGCTAAAAGTCTGGGAATCCATAAAGTGGCATGTGATTATGTTTAAAAATAAATGCTACCCCTCAAAATGCCCCTTTTTTTTTTCAATCATCAGAGAAAGTAGGAGAAATAGATGAAGACAGGTTTTAGGTGAGCACTAAAGGACTGATTCGATCTGACTGAGTGGGTAGGTGAAGAGCTCAGAGAGCAATTCAGATAAAGAGGAACTGCCCAAGCAAAGGCCAAAACTAGAACCTTGCCATCTCTTAAATGCTGATGTTCCCAGGAGTTCTAATTTCAGCCATCTGTTCTCACTCTACACACACTTTCCGGTTGATCACAGCTACTCTTAGAACTTTATCATTTTTAAGAGAACAGCTCCCAAATTAATATCTTCACTTCAAAATTTTATACCAACCTTCAGGCTCAAAGTTTTTGGCCATCGCTACTTGAATATTTGTTTCAAACTCAATATGCTCAAAACTGAATTAATCAGCCCTTCTGTAAAACAGAACCATTTCCCACCTAAAAGACCGAGTAGTTCTTAATTTACCCCTTTCTCTATACCTACATTTATCAATTAACAAGACTTAGGAATCCCTAAGTATTTCTTAAATCAGTCTCTTCATTTCTATTTCTAAAGCCTCTGTCCTAATTCAGGTCCATATTAGCTCTTGCCTAAGTTCTGAAATCGCCTCCTAGTTGAATTTCCTGCGTCCACTCCTAACTCGAGGCAGTCCTCTTCAGACACTGGCTTCAATGTCACCTTCCCAGGCAGGTCTTCCCCTCTCCCTATTCCAGCTTACATTTATCTGTGCTCCATCACACAGTCACCCTCCACCTCCCCTGTCCTAACACTTAAACAAAATGCTACCCTATTAAGTCAGCTTCTCCATCAGGGAAGACTGTCTGTCTCAGTGCCTTTTGCTTTATTTCACTTCTTCTGGGACTAGCATTTCTTCTGGGATGCAGTTAAAATGACTTAGTATACAGGAGCTAATAAGTGACAGGTCAAGCACATCTCGAACATCAACTCTGTATTTTTTAATGTATCGTAGGTGGTTTTTGTGATCAACACAATAATGAATTTAAATCTCATTGCTAGAAATGATAGACTTTTGTCATGCATTTTCTTAGGCACTGTATACAAAAAACACAAAAATCTGTGAAGCTTTTTTGATATTAAAAAAAGGTCTTCACACTTCAAACGTAGGAATAAGTAGACCAGGGATGAAATTGGCCTAGCAAAACAGTGAAAAGTTTAACAATAGAAAGCACCCCAGAAATAATGGGAATTGATTAGAACAGAGATTAGCTTATAGAATCTAGCTATGTGTGTTTTTTTTTTTTCATTTTGATTCATAATTTTTGTAAACCACTGGAAATGCTAACAGAGGAGCTATACAAACTACAGTCATCATGAGCAGTTATCAACCAGCGCTATTTTGAACCATAGTGGAGAAGATTATGTCTTCCATCTTTTCCTTCCCAGTTCGATCTAGACTTAGCTAATTAAGACCTTGGGGAGAAGAGAATTCAGATGACAAATCATCTCAGTAGGCAACAACCCCAGATGCCAATTAAAAATAGTTTTGACAGATAAGCCTTGAAGATAACCACATTAACAAATATAGTAGAAAAGTTCGGAAAAAGTTCCTCTCAACATGTGGGTACCTACAGAAAACTAAAATTTTGGTCACACAGCCAAGGAAAACACTCATCTTTTCTTTCTATGACCCTCATATGTAAAACACCTTAAGGGCATTCTAATTAAAACTCATTCTGAATATGATCTGGAGAAAATATAAATTTTTCAATAAATGTTGTTAGAACTAGTAGCCATCTGAAGAGAAAAAAAAGAGAGGGGGTTGGATCCACTCAGTGTACCAAGATAAATGCCCAAGGATCAAATATTTATATAGAAAAAATGAAACCAACAGTTGAAGAAAGTATAAGATAATTTCTTTATAACCCTGGAGTTGGGAAGGTCTTTCTGACTCAAAATTCCACAGACATAAAAGGAAAGTTTGATGAATCTGACTACATAAAAACTTTAAAAATCTCTGCATGGCCAAAATCAAAACCCAAAAATCCCCATAAGTAAAATCGAAAGGTAAATGTCAAACTGGGAAAAAATATTTGCTACTCATCTCACCAACAAAGGGCTAGTCCCCATGATATATGAAGAGAAGAATGGGCAAAGGATATAAAATGGTAGTTCATGGAAAAAGAAAATATATATGAAAAGATGATTAAAGTCACTCATAACAAAAACACGAATTAAAACTACTCTGAATTATGGTTTTCACCTACCCAGATGGGTAAAAACCCAGAAGTTCAATAGCATACTCTAATGACAAGGAAATAGGAAAACAGGCACTCTCTTCCATTGTTAGTGGGAATGGAAAAGCGTGTCTGTACAATCTCATGTATGATAATCTGGCAATATTAATCAAAATTACAAATACATATCCTCCGACCCAGCAATTCTACTTCTGGGAATTTAACTGAAAAAATATACTTACACAGATAGGAAATGACACACACACAAGTTTATTCATTACGGTATTGTTTGCAGTAGCAAAAGATAAGAAACTACCTAAACATACATTAATTGGAGAGTGGATAAATAAAATGATACATATATATGCTACAGTACAATTTTTAAAAAGAATGAAGTAGTCTATTTACTATATGTAAAGATTGCCAAGAAATATTGTTAAAAGCAAAGAAAAAAAATGCAAGGAGCTGAACAATATGTATAGTGTGCTAACTTATGTAAAAATTTTAAAAGTGAAAAAATTAGAATATAAATTTTTAATTGAATATGTATATAGGATCTCTGAGATGTGGTACTGGGTGAATCTGGCATAGAGGCACGAGAGAAGCTTTGCAATATGTACCATTTTTAAACCTATTAAAAATTTTTTAAAAGAAAACCACATCACTTTGAGTAAGCAATAACCTCACAGAAGGAAAAAGCGGATACAAATATGAAAACCCACATTTCTAATATACTATTGCTGAGAACAGGTAAACATTTTTCATCTCCCACCTTTATAATACTTTCTGAAATAGAAGATTGAAACAGGAAGTGAGGTTGCTTTTAATGAAAACATATCCCATGTCCAAAAAGTAGTTTCTAAATTCTTTAGGTAATAGGTGATATCTCTAGAGTAATAGGCTACACTGTCTGCAAAACTTCAGTATCTACAC
>JAQZBX010006122.1:38347-54258 GCA_029593785.1 Cabassous unicinctus | reverse complement strand
AAAGTCAGGTACTGTGATTCCTCCAATTTCATTTTTCTTTTTCAATATATCTTTTGCTATTCAGGGCCTCTTGCCCTTCCAAATAAATTTCATAGATAGTTTTTCCAATTCAATAAAAATGCTGTGTTGATTTTTATTGTAGATTAGTTTGGGCAGGATAGACACCTTAATGATATTTATTCTTCCTATACATGAACATGGTATATTCTTCCATTTATTTAAATCTTCTTTGATTTCCTTTAACAGTGCTGTGTGGGCTTCTGTATATAAGTCATTTACATCTTTAGTTAAATTTATTCCTAGGTTTTTGAGGTATTTTAGTTATTATTGTAAATGGTATTTTTTTCTTGATTTCCTCCTCAGATATTTCTCTATATGTGTACAGAAACGCTACTGATTTTTGCACATTGATCTTATAACCTGCAACTTTATTGAACTCCTTCATAAGTTCTAGAATTTTTTCATAGTGTTCTCAGGGCTTTCTATGTAAGCATCATGTCATCTGCAAGTAGTGAAATTTTTACTATTTCTTTTCAAATTTGGATGCCCTTTATATCTTTTTCTTGCCTTAGTGCTTGAGCAAGTACTTCTAGGACAATGTAAAATAAGAGCAGTGATAGTGGGCATCCTTCTCTTGTTCCAATTTTAAAGGGAAAGATTTTAGGGTTTTACCATTGTATATGATATTAGCTGTGGGTTTTTCATACATGTCCATTCTCATGTTCATAAAGTTCCCTTCTATTCCTATGTTTTGCACTGTTTTTATCAGGAAAGTGTGCTGTATTTTGTCAAATGCTCTTTCTGCATCTATAAAGATGATCATGTGTCTTTTATTTCTTTCGATCTATTTATGTGGTGTATTACATTGATTGATTTTCTTATGTTGAACCATCCTTGCATACTCTACATGAAACCCACTTGGTCTTGGTGTCTAATTCATTTGATGTGTTGTTGAATATGATTAGCAAGTATTTTGTTGAGAATTTTAGCATCTAGATTCATTACAGAAATTGGTCTGATTTTCCTTTCTTTTGGCATCTTTGACGTTGGTATTAGGGTAATTTTGGAATTATAGAATGAGTTAGGCATTGTTCCTTCTAATTCTGTTTTTTGGAAGAGATTAAGCAGGATTGGTGTCTGTTCTTTCTGGAATGTTTGGTAGAATTCACCTGAGAAGTGTCTGGCCCTGGGCTCATCTTAGTTGGGAGGTTTTTGATGACTGATTCTTTCTATTTACTTGTGATTCGTCTGTTTATTTCATCAATTAATTCTTTCATAAATATAGACTGCTTGTTTTTTCTAGGAATTTGTTATTTTCCTCTAAATCATACATCTTGTTTGAATATAATTTTTCAAAGTATTCTCTTATGATTCTCCTTATTTCTGTTGGATCATTGGTGATATCCCCTACCTCATTTCTTATTTTGTGTATTTGTATCATCTTTCTTTTATTCTTTGTTAGTCTATCTATTTTCCATTTTATTGATCTTCAAAGAAGCAGCTTTTGGTTTTGTTTATTTTTTCTAGAGCTTTATTTTTTTCTAGTTCATTTAGACTGCTCTAATCTTT
Organism: Cabassous unicinctus; assembly: GCA_029593785.1. NCBI lineage: Eukaryota > Metazoa > Chordata > Mammalia > Cingulata > Chlamyphoridae > Cabassous > Cabassous unicinctus. Next base: position 52,689 of record JAQZBX010006122.1, on the reverse strand, counting down.
ATTATTTCTTTCTTTTTACTTCCTTTGGGGATAGTTTGTTGTTATTTTTCTATTTCATCCAGGTGTGCCGTTAAAACTTCAATTTTAGCTCTTTCTTCTTTTTTGATATATGCGTTTTTGGCTATGAATTTCCCAATCAATATAACTTTTGCTGAATCCCATAGGATTTGATATGCTGTGTTATCATTTTCATTCAATTCAAAGCAGTTACTGATTTCTTTTGATATTTCCTCCTTGACCTACTCTTTGTCTAAGAGTGTGTTCTTTAACTTCAATATCTTTGTACCTAATCTGGTTCTCTGTCTTTTACTGATTTCCAGCTTCATTCCATTGTGGTCTAAGAAATTACTTTATGTAATTTCAGTCTTTCTAAATTCTTTGAGTATTTTTCTATGCCTTAGCATGTGGTCTATCTTGGTGAGTGATCAATGAGCACTCAAGAAAAATGCATATCTCACTTTATTTGGGTGTATTGCTCAGTATATGGCTATTAGGTCCAGATTCTCTTATGTTTTATTCAGAATATTTTTTTATTGATTGATTCTCTCTTGAGGTGTTCTGTCTCATGGCGATAATGGTGTACTAAAGTCCCCCACTGTAATTGTAGAGGCATATATTTTTCCACTTACTTTTTCCAGTGTTTGCTTTGTGTATTTTTAGGCTCCCTGATTAGGTGCATAAATGTTTATGATTTGTTTTTCTTATTGAAAGATTACCCTTTTTACTGGTATATGGTGTCCATCTTTGTCTCTTACAAAAGTTTTGCATTTAAAGCCTATTTAATCCGATATTAGGATTGCTACTCCCACCCTTTTTTTTCTTATTGTTTGCTTATAAAATTGTTTTCCAGGTGTTCACTTTCAGCCTCCTTGAATCCCTGGGCCTAAGGTGGGTTTCTTGTAGACAGCATATAGATGGATCATATTTCCATTTCCATTCTGCCAATCTGTGAGTTAATCCATTAACATTCAGTGTTATTCCTTTCAAGGAATTTCTTACATCAGCCATATTTTCTTTGTGTTTATGTATGTCATATGTTGTTTTTATTTCTCTTTTTGTCTTTTTAGTTGTTCTTACACTCTCCTCCCACTATCTATCTCTTGTTTTTTTCCTTTCAACTGTAGAACTTCCTTTAGTATTTCTTGAATTGCAGGTTTCTTATTGGAATACTCTTAATTTCTATTTATCTGTGAATATTTTGAACTCTCCATCATTTTTGAATGCCAGCTTTGCTGGATAAAGAATTTATGGCTGGAAGTTTTTTTCCTTTAGTACCTTGACTATGTCATACCACTGCCTTCTGGCTTACATGGTTTCAGATGAGAAATATGCACTTAATCTTATTGTGCTTCCCCTGTATGTGATGGTTCTCTTTTCCCTTGCTGCCTTGAATATTTTCTCTTTGTCTTGAGCATTGGACATTTTGATAATTATCTATCTCGTAGTAAGTCTGTTGGGATTTATACTATTTGGCTGTGCTGTGCTTCCAGGACTTGTACATCTATCTCCCTCGATAGGGTTGGGAAATTTTCAGCCATTATTTCCTCCAACACTCCTTCAGTTCCCTTTCCCTTCTCTTCTCCTTCTGACATGCCTATAATGTGTATGTTTGTGCATTTTTTGTTGTTAGTTAAATCCCTAAGGCCCTGCTCAATTTTTTCTATCTTTTTATTTATCTATTCTACTATCTGTTTCATTTCAATTGTACTGTCTTCCACATCACTATTTCTTACCTCTGCCTGTTCAAATCTGCTTTTATGTGAACCCAATGTCTTTTTGATTTCTTGGATTGTGCCATTCATCACCATCGTATCCATTATTTTTTTTATATATCTTTACAATTTCCTCAGTATGTTTTCCCAGTGTCTTCTTAATATCCTTAATCTCTTCCTTCACTTCATTATGTTGGTTCATGATATTTGTTTGGAATTCTGCGATTAGTTGTTTGAGGTTCTGCATCTCTTTCTGGTTTTTAGTTTGTGCATTTGACTGGGCCATGTCTTCCTGTTTCTTGGTATGGTTTGTAATTTTTTGTTGATTTCTTATCATCTTTTTATCTTGATGAGCTTATTCAGTTTATTAGTTTCTCTCTATAGTCTAGGGTTTTCTTTAGGTGCCATTTTTATGTGTGTGTTAATTATTCTCTTTGATACTTTTTCTTTTTGTTCTAAATCCTTGTTATCTTCTTAAAGAAATACATTAGGGCCACAGAAAGCAAAAAGGTAAGAAAAGAAAAAGGACAATTGTAATAAAAATGGTACAAGTTAGAAGAGGGACTGTATAAGACTTAGGAAAATGAATATTTAACTCATGTAAGCAGTTTAGAGTAGTAGGAATTTTAAAAAGTGGAGTACTTACAATGAAATGAAAATCAAAATAGAGAAAAATACACAGAATGAATTGAAAGTCCAGAATGATGAAGAGAGAGGGAAAGAGAAAGGAAAGGACAAAGAGGAAAAAAATTTAATAAAAGAAGAAAACACAATAGATTAGATAGAAATAGAAACCCAGAAAAAATTGGGGACTAAACAAAGAGAGGTGGAATGTAAGAACAACAACAGAAAGTAGAAGATAGAAAGATGAAGGAAAGAAAAGAGATAGCCTTTGTAGACAATATCTTTATAGACAGAAAAGGGGAAAGCAAGGAAAAAGAAGCATAGCAAACAAGAAACAGGCCAGTGTATACTACCCCAAATAGTGGGGCTCCTGAGGGCTCTGGAGACACCCAGGTCCTATGTTCAGGGCAGATCACTGTGGAGTTTGGTGATTTTCCAGTGGGCCTTACTTTGGAGTTTGTGCCCCTGAGAATGACAAAGCTGAACTCGGTTATGACTTCCCTACACATGGTTCATCTGTCCCTTCTATTTGAACCTATTCTTGGTGATGGAGTTGGTAGGTGTATATCCAAGCGAATTGAATATTTGGGCTGTCCAAGTGCCAGCTGGGCCCTTAGCCTCAACAGAGTTGCAAAACCTACTCTCCAGTTCATTGCACTCACCAGGACAACTAACAAGGAAGTGAGGATGGACAATCACCATACCAAGAAAACAAGAGAACCTACAAAAGAAAGCAGGTTAGTTCCATCCATTGGCAGTCTGAGATCAAAGTCCCCTCTCAATTAGACATTGTAGTGGACATCACCATCCCAGAATCTTCAGGATTGGAGGATGAACTATGGACTAGAGTGGACTTACTTGTATTCTACTATAGACTTACTGTGATTACAGCAATGGGAGAAATTACTACATTGATGTTGAGACAGTGGCCACTGGAGCCTCTGGGAGCAGGGAGAGGGAAAAACAGGTGAAATATGGGATCTTTTTCAGGACTTGGGAATTGTCCTGAATGACATTGCAATGACAAATAGAAGCCATTATATATCTTCCCATAAGCTTCAGAATTGTGTGGAAGAGAATGTAAACTGCAGTTTGAACTATGTTTCATGCTCAGTGGCAATGACTCAGGATGCATTTATCAATTACAATGACTTTGCCACATTAATGAAGGATGTTGTTTATGTGGGAAGGTGTAAAAGGTGTGGGTGTGGGGCATATGGAAATCCCTATATTTTTAAGTAACAATTATGTAATCTAAATACCTTAAAAAAATTAAAAAAAAAAAAAAAACCTGGCAAGAGAACATGCCTCACTTTAAATTAGAGCCAAAATGGAAGGGTCCTTCTTCTGTGGTTAAAATCACTACCATAGCTGTTAAAGTTAAAGGAATTGCTAGGTGATTACACTGATCCCAAGTGCAGCCAGCTGACCAAGGATGTGCCAGCTGACCAAATGCACCTAACTGGACATACAAATGCCAACCGTTAAGCAGCCTAAAATAAAGAAAAATGAAGAGACAAAGCTAAGTAGTGTCTGTGTCAAAGTCAGTTGTTCCCTCTAATTCTAGTACAAATGTCTTTTGCTAGGGGGAGTGAAAACAAGACAGAAATTTTATCTGTTTCCATTTCCTATATTTTCTTCCTATACAATAACAAAAAGGGCAATGCCTCTTCTCAACCCCCTCTTTGTTGTCTTATGCATATCCACCACCATGAAAACTAAGGTTGGCAATTTACACCAAACCCCATCATCTATAAAAATCACTCCCTAGAACTTACTAACAGCATAAAAGAAACTAGCCATACCTTAGAAGTTTTGAGACAGCAAACAGATTTTCTTGTCTATGTGATGCTGTAAATAGCAGAGCACTTAACATGCTAACCACAGAAGGAGGAACATTCTACTCTTTAAAGAGAAACACTGTCTCTATGTAAATCACTCTGATATAGTCCTGAACAACATTCAAAACCTGTGAGATGAAGCCCACCAACTTTGGTAGGATGCCACCCTTAAAATCACCTGGAGTTACCTACTCCTGTGGTCCTTTTAGTGGGACCATATATCTTCAAAATTCTAATTAAGTTTATTTCTTCCAGAATCACTGTCTTATTAGTCATGTGGGAATTTCATCCAGCTCCACCCACAGTGCCAGACTTTTATTCCCCCTACTGTGATAGAGTAGCTAGAAGGTTTTACACCTTGTCAGGTAGAGGCTACTGCCCCTAACCAGCAGGAAGTAATTATAGAAGACTTACCATCATCGTTCAGCATCCCCTAAAGAATAAGGGTGTAAACCTTCTGAAAGGGGAGTTGAGGCAGGCAAGTTTAGGGAATGGGAAGAAGAATCTAAGGCATGGCAGAAAAACATGGCCATGAATCATGTGGCCATGTAATGCCACTTGGAAACCATGAGGGAAAAACTCCACCGGAAGGGTACTTGAAAAATACCACAAGAATCCTTCATTTGGAATGAGATTTCATCCAGTGTCAATGAAAATACCCAGATAATCTAGAGGGGCCTTATCATCGAGCCCCACATGAGGAACTAAGGGGTGGGGTAATGAATCAAAACAGCAAAGAGTTGGGACCCCTCCCCTGATCATTAGCAAGGAGAGGAATAATTAATAGCTTAAAAGGCAAGAATACAAGCCAAATCTCTCCCTCTATACCTGGCAGCCTGCAACTACACCTGGGGACCTTGAATCTGTTATTTTCTCCCATTTCTAATCTTTTCTCCCATTTCCTTAATAAACTACTGGGCTAACTAACCTACCATGTTCTTAAATTCTTTTATGTATCATAACCAATAACCTAGAGGAATCTGGCTACTGTCCTTCTTAGAAATAGTAAAATGCAGCATCCAGATAGTCAAATAAAAGCCCAATGGGATGAACCTTATCAAGTATTGCTTTGTACTCATTCTTCTGTTAAGTGATAGGGTATCTGACCTTGAATCCATAATTCAAGTGTGAAGCCCATCATCAGCCAAGAGGGTGATTCTCCATCTTCCTGAAAGAAGGCTGAGGTTTCATGTACTTTGGCACCAGATAAAGACCACAACCATAACCAAGATTTTCCAAACCTCTCTTATAACTGTGAACCCATCACAGACTTAATACTGCTTTTCAACAGGAAATAGCAAATAAGTAATATCTAATGTAGGCAGTACTACTTGGTCATGTATACTTCTCTTGTTGGCTGATTCTTTTAATAATATTTTACAGGCTAATAACAGCCTTTCATTAAAGGTTGGGCCCATTTTCTGTGTAGCAAATAATCTAGTTTACTCAGCATCTTAGAGTAGGCACCAGATTGTAACCACTAGCTAAACACTTTAGATTTGATTATAAAAATGATTATCATTGCTTTCAAACTTATACCTTTATCTGTTTGTAACCTCCATTTTCACATGGAAAAGTGGAAGGGAAATTTCATTGTTAAAGCCCTTGTTTTGGGAGGAAAACTGAAGGATTGCTGTGTTTGTCACCCAAATCCTTATAAAAATATTCTTCTTATATCATTGCTATACCAGTATCCTGTTTCTTTTAGGCCCCAGAGTTAATTCCTTTAAAGGGTCACCAGAACCTTAGAATTGAGCTTTCCATAGAAGGGGAATTGTTTACCTTTGGTTATTTCCTTTGCTCTTATCTTACCCCCTATCATAATTGAGCCTTAGAATGACGTGGAAGACATGGAACCATACTCATAAGCACCTTTCAGCTGTCCCAAATTATGTATGAGAACAGAACTAACATACCCTGTATTATTGCAGACAACCATAATCAAACAGGCTGCAATTATATTGTGAATGGGGTCCCTAACAAGGTGGCAATTTATCAGGATTTAATGGAAGGTGCTATAAATACAGGAGAGGTTTATGCCTATCATACTATCAAAAGGTCTGATAATGACCAAAAATGGGAGTTGGCATCTAAATAGTCAAGAAACTGAAATAAATAGAAAAAAACCTGCAAAAAAAAAATAAAACCCTGTATAATACTTTATTTACATGAAACATATAAAGTTTCCCTTTGTCTGTTCTCTGCCATGATTTTAACAGAACTTTTTATTGTCCTAGATTAATCAAATACAGGCTCTACAGAAAAATTCCTGGGAAATTATCTGTGCCCTAAAATGATCTATTTTTATCTGTGGAAGGTCAAGGAGACATTTACCTTTTAAAGGATTTGAAGATTGTATTTTTGACACTTGTAGCAGAATGTTCCAATGTGTAAAGAATGCCTGGATGAAAGGCCTGCATACCGTATGGTATTTAAAGCATGTTATATCTATTAACAAACCTACCCATCATCATTGTAGTAAATAGGCATGAGGTATGATCATAGATGTCTTAGGTTCAGTCATAAAGATATTTGTTCCTTGGATTTAGTTCATCTATCATGAAGAAGTTCTGTTTAACTTGACAGATACAATAGAACTGGCTAATCATAGTGTGGCAACACTAGAGACTATCCAAATCTCCATTGACACTTTGGCCCATGTCATCATGAAAAAAATCAAGTAGGCTTGGACTGTCTCCTAACAGAACAAAGAAGAATGTATGCAATAACGAACACCTCTTGTACTTAGGTAAATAACTCAAACACAAAAGCTTTATAATCAAGCAACTTGGTGACATAACATTAATAACCCATCTGCATAAACCATATGGGAGTCAGTTCAAAGTTATTTACCTCAACTATCCTGGCTTCTGCCAGTTTTGAGTCCAGTAATATCCATAATAATACTCTCGCTATTTTGACCAATAATATTTAAATTGATAATTTCCTTTGTTTCTCAGAGACTACATGCTACTGGACTGTTATCCTCATGAGCATCTATCAAAATCAAGAGTGTAGGTCTGTACTAGAATTAAACATCCTAAAGCCTGGAGCCAGAGAAGATCTTAAGCTTCAAGGCAAAGGGTTTCATTCCTTAAATCCTGATCAACTTCCCCTGTCAGCAGGAAGACATTAGACCCCAATTTGCCCCCAATCCCTCAAGATCGAGGAATGTCTCAATTAAAAGGGGGAACAAAGCTTCAACTTTCTCACCTCTTGAAACTGTCATTCACTGTATCAGTTTGGCATTGTTTATGAATTCCATAAATGGTTATTGGATTATGTTTGTAAACTTGTCTGTCAGAGATATCATTTTAAATTGATTAAATTATAACTGGGACTTTGAATGGGCCAGGTCAGTAGGACATTGAGTACCCACCCCTTGGTGGTCAGATGCTCACAGAGAAAAGAAAGAGCAAAGGACAGAGTTGGAAGTTTTGAGCTGGAGCCTGGGAAGTGAACACACAGGAGAAGAACACAGAGGAATAGAGATGGCTCTTTAGACATGGGGAAAGCCACAGGGAGAGAGACAGGGTTGTTCACCTGATAGTCTACAGCTGACCTAGGGGAGAGAAGCAAGCCTGAACACAGAAAGAAACAAGCCCCAGGAAGTAAGGAACCCAGGAAGCCTAAACTCTTGGCAGATGTCAGCAGGCATTTTGCTCCAACAAGTGGCAACAGACTTTGGTGAGAGAAGTAACTTATGCTTTATGGCCTGGTAATGGTAAACTTCTACCCCAAATAAATACCCTTTATAAAAGCCAAGAGATATTTGGTATTTTGCTTCAGTACCCCTTTGGCTGACTAATACAGAATTTGGTACCAGGAGTGGGGTTGTGCTTTTGCAATTATTAAAATGCTGGAAAGGCTTTATAAATGGGAAAGGGGTATATTTTGGAGTAATTGTCAGATGCTTGGGAGAAAAGGCCTACAGTGCTTTGAAGAGACTGTTGATACTAATATGGACTCTAAGGTGACTTTTTATGAGGCCTTAGAAGTAAATGATGAAATTATTATTGGAACTTGGAAAAAAGGCAATCTGTGTTATAAAGTTGTAGAGAAATTAGCAAGATTAACTCCTGGTGTTCCATGGAAGGCAGAATTTGAAAATGGCAAGCCTAAGCATTTAGATGAAGAAATTTCTAAAGTAAACACAGAGAATGCAGCTTGGCTTCCCCGGGCAACTTATTGCAAAATGCTAGATGATTGAGCTAAGTGGAGGACTGAATTGTGGGGCACAAAGGAAAGAGAAACTGATTCCTGAAATTCCAAGCCTCTGGATATTAAATCCCCAGAAGACAGTGATGCATTTGAGGATTCAACTAAACTTGGAACTTGGAAATCAGGATTGAAGATGTAGTTATCTTGGAAAGATTTCCAGAAAATCTTACTGTCTGAAGGCTTGGAACCCTGCTTCTTGCATGTTAAACCAACAAGCTTTTTAAGAGAGCTGTAGGAAGAAAATCACTGTAAGCATGGAATAAAATGGACATGGAAAGGAGAGATTGAAGGTGAAACACCTTATTTGAAGAAAACCATGGAAGCTGAGATCTGGAATTCAGACATCACCATGGGCCAAGAGAAGAACCCTACCCATGTGTACAGAGAGGGTGAGTTTGTCCCAGAAGTTGAAGAGGGTGGAGGTTCTCACCCAGTGTTCAGGGAGAGTTTTGATGCCCTAATGTACAGAAAGGGTGGAGCACATTCCTCAAGGATTAACGTGTTTAAGATCAGTACCCCATAGGTCTGAGAGAGGTGGACCTATCCCTCATGGATTAGGGAAGGCCAGGTGGACAATTCATTGCTCTGAGAGGGTTGAGCCTGTATGACAAAAGTTAGGGAAGATGTTGTCTTCACTTCATTGTACTAAGGAGCTAAGACTCTAACCCAAGGATTGGGTAAATTGTGGCATTAACCCCAACACTCTTAGAAGGTGAGGTCTGGAGCTTGGTCAACACCCAGATACTTGATGCGAGTGGAAACAAGAAAATGGCTGTTGGGCAAGCCTGTGGAAAGGGTGGGTCCCCAAAACGTTCCAGGGAAAAGAAACCATCATCTTAAGAATGACTCTTAGGCTTTGACATCTAATGAAACATGTCCTTCATGTTTACTGAAATGCAGAGGACACATGAATCATGTTTCCTTCCCAGGTTCTCCTTATGATAATGGAAATGTTTATCCTTTGTTTGTCCTTTTACATGTTGAAAACAAATAAATGATTTTGTAATTTTCAGAGGTCTATAGCCAGAAGGGACTTTGCCTCAAAACAAACTGTTCTTTACAATGATTATGATATGATTTTGTACTTAGTATTGTTACTGATTTATGGTTGCTTCAATATTTTAATGTATTTTGGGAACTCAGAGAGTGGAGTGTGGCAGTTTGGTATTATTTATCAATTCCAAAAAGAAATATACATTAAGTTTGTAAATTGGTCTGTTCCTCTGGTGTGATAATTTTTTGATTATATTAGATTCAGCTAAGAAGTCTGATTACATTATGTTAAGAAAAGAGCTATGATCCAACCATGTCATTAGTGTGCTACTCAGCATTGAGTTCCAGGCCCATTGGGCTGATAAAACAGACTCTTGCATGGAAGCAGACATACAGAAACAAATACACAGGAAGAGAGGGTGCTCCATAGACACAGGCCCCATGTAGAGATATGAGTCTGATTGTCTACAGCTGACCTTGTGGAGAAAAGAGAGCAGCTGAGTCCAGAAAGAAATGAGGCCCAGGGAGCAAACAAGCCTTAAGACAGCCTACAATTGAAATCAGAAGAAGCTAGGACCATGGATCCTTAAGAGGAAGGAGGAAGGCTGAACTCTCATAAACATCATCCACCATCTTGCATCAACACATGGAACAGACTTTGGGTGAGAAAGTACCTCTTATGGTACCTTTAGCTGGACTCTTTAGGGCCTGGTACCTGTCAGGTTCTACCACAAATAAATACCCTTTATAAAAGCCAATAGAGTTCTGGTACTTTGCATCAGCACCCTAGGAAGTGATCACACAGGAGAAGAACACAGAGGAAAAGAGATGACTCCTTAGACATGGCAGAAGCCTTGGAGAGAGAGACAGAGCTATTCACCTGATAGTCTATTGTTGACCATGTGGAGAGGTGCAAGTCCCTGGAAGAAAGGAACCCAGGAAGCCTGAACTCTTGGGAGAAGTCAGCAGCCATCTTCCTATAACAAGTGGCAACAGACTTTGAAGAGGGAAGTAACTTATGTTTTATGGCCTGGTAATGGTAATCTTCTACCCCCAAGTAAATGTCCTTTATAAAAGCCAAATGACTTCTGGTATTTTGCATCAGCACACCTTTCACTGACTGATAAACTTACTAACCCACTCTTCAGAGTAGCCCCTCTTTTACTGGTTTGTATAAGTTTCTATAAAATATCATTCAAATGCCCATGTCTTCATGTTTTCTCACCCTAGTGAGTTTTTTAAATATACTTTTTCATTTTTTAAAATTATTTACATTACATAAATATTACATTAAAAATATATGGAATTCCTATATGTTTCACTCCTTATCCCTCCAACATATTCCCACATTAACTGCAATCTCCATTAGTGTGGTACATTTGTTACAATTGATGAACACATTTTGGAGCAATGCCAGTAAGCATGGATTATAGTTTACATTGTAGGTTCCACTCTCTCCTGCACAATTTTGTAATTTATGACAAGATATATAATGGCCTGTCTCTGTCATTGCAATGTCATTCACAATAATTGCCAGGTCCTAAAAATGTCCCCATATAAGAACTGTTTTTCCCTCTCCCTCCCCTCAGATTCTTCAGTGGTCACTGCCTCCACATCAATGATAAAAATTCTTCCATTGCTAGAATCACAATAAGACTATAGTAGAATAACAATAAGTCTACTCTAGACCATCGTTCAATACTGTGGATTCTGGGAATGAGATGCCCACTGCACCTCTAAATGAGAACGGGTTTACATTCCATGGGGCAAATAAATGGGACTACCATGCTTACAGTTGTAGACACTCTCTGTTCCTTGGGAGGTTTGTTGCCCATCATTATTTCCTTGTTATTTGTCCTGGGTGAGTCCAATGAACTCGAGAGTAGTTGTTGCAACTCTGTTGAGATTCAGGGCCCATCTGGCACATGGAAAACCCAAAGATTTAAGTCACTTGGACTTAAAACTATCAATTCTAGTACTAACTATAGGTTCAAATACAAAGAGCAAAAGAGACATATATAGGGAAACAACAACTGATTTGAACTCTGACACACTGAGGAGCATAAATTCCAAAGTAGGGCCCAAAGGCAGGGCATCATACTCCTGAACTGTCATCCCTGCCTATAGTGTGTGGATGTCTCAAGATCTCTTGGGAGCACCGCTATTTGAGGCAATATTTACTGTGGCAGTCGATGAAATCCTGCTGAGATGTGCATTAACATAACCTCTGGAATGACCTCCTGACTAACTTTAAAGTTTCTTAGTCATTTACCATTTCCACCTTTTTTTCAATGTCTCTTTCCAGTTGCAATGCTACTTGGTTGTAATCCATCTTTGCCAGGGAGATTATCCCTTGGAGTAATGCACCATGTCAGGGGAAAGTAATGCAATTATATATTGTGTTTGGCTTGAGAAGCCACATTTAAGCAACAAGGAGGCTTTCAATAGGAGACTCTTAGGCAACCTATAATACTAGGCTGTTTCAATTTCACAAGAAAAAGTTCAAAATACAGTCATCAATTTCAAGTGCACATCAATGGTCCATCCTTAATTCTTGCTGTCCCATTAGAGTATGTGACAGAATTTCCCAGGATGGAAATTCCATATTCTTTCAATTATTGTGTGGATCTCCATCCAGTGTAACAATGCCCCATGAACACTTGAACCCATTCATATACCTTATAGGTATGCCCTAGGTGAGCCTCATCCCATGCATCTTTCATCACTGACAGCAATGATCCTCCCCTGCAACAGTTTGGACCCTTCTGTCATCCAAAATATCTTCAAAATGAAGCCAAATTGAATTGTGTGAACATGATCATTGGGGTAAGCAGATAAGGCTTAGCTTTTACTGAATCAATGGAGAAGGAGCCAAAAGCTATACTGGGGATCAACTTTGGGGTACAGCAGACCAAGACACTGCTTGACAACTCTCATTAGAGTGAGGGACAGAGAGATGAAGATGCCAAAACAACAAAATGGAACCTAGACAAGAATAAGGCAATAGAATAAGAGGAATGAAGTATCAAAGTGAAAACTTGCCAGACACAGAAAAACAGCAACAAAATAAAACCATACAGTACAGCTAGAAGTTAATCAATTGAATAAGCCTGTCAAGATAAAGAGATACCTTGATGGCAACAATAAATTACAAGCCATACTAAGAAACAGAAAGATATGGACCAGTCCAATGAACAAACTAAAAACCAGGAGGAGATGCAAAACATGGAACAATTAATCAGAGATAGCCATACAAATATCATGAAACAACTTAATAAAGTGAAGGAAGAGATTAACGATATTAAGTAGATGCTGGGAGAACATACTGAAGAAATTGTAAACAAGCATAAAAAGATAATGGAGATGATGGTGATGAATGACAAAATGCAAGAAAACAAAAATACACTGGAAGCAAATAACAAGCAGACAAAAGAATCAGCTATGTTGAAGACAGTACAGGTGAAATCAGACAAATAATAGAAAAGATAGAAAAAAATGCAGCAAGGACTTAAGGATTTGAATGACAAAATGAAATGCACAAACATATGCATTATAGGCATCCTAGAAGAAAAAGAGAAGTTAAGGGGACAGAAGGTATGTTGGAAATAATAATGGCTGAAAATTTCCCAATCTTGTTGAGGGATATGGATGTACATGTCCAAGAAGTGAAGTGCACCTTAAACAGTATATATACTAACAGTCCTACCCCAAGGCATATACTTGTCAAATTATCCAATGCTCAAGACAGAGAATACTGAAAGCAGCAAGAGAAAAGAAATCCATCACATACAAGGGAAGCTAAATAGGATTCCATGCTGATTTCTCATCTGAAACCATACTGGCAAGAAGGCAGTGATATGACATAGTTATGTTGACCAAAAAAAAAAAAACTTCCAGAAGAATTCTCTATCCAGAAAAGCTGGCATTCAAAAATGAAGGAGAGTTCAAAATATGCACAGAAAAACAGAAATTAAGAGTTTGCCAATAAGAAAACTGTCCTTCAAGAAATACTAAAGGAAGTTCTTCAGGTTGAAAGAATTTTATAAAAGGGAGAAAGAGAGTTGGAAAAGAGTTTAAGAAAAATTAAAAGGTTAAAAAAAGAAATAAAGAAAACATATGGCATACATAAAACTAAAGAAAATATGGCCAATAAAAGCACTTTCTTGACAGTAGTAAAATTGAAATTTAATGGATCAAAATCTCCAGTCAAGAGACACAGATGGTCCGATTGGATAAGAAAATATGACCCATTTATATGCTGTCTGCAAGAAACTCATCTAAGAACAAGAGATTCAATGAAGTTGAAAGTGAATGGATGGAAAACAATTTTACATGCAAACAATAACCAAAAAATAGAGGGAGTTGTTAAAATAATATTACACAAAATATACTTTAAATGTAAAACTATTGTAAGAGACAAAGGACACTATACATTAATAAAAAGGATAACCAATCAAAAACCAAGAAAAATCATATACATTTATGCACCTAACTTGGGTGTCTCAAAATACATGAGGCAAACACTGGAGAAATTAACTGGTGAAATAGTTGCATCCACAATTATAGTGAGGGGTTGTAATATACCGTTATCACCATTAGACAGAACATCTCAAGAGAGAATCAATAAAGAAACAAAGACCTTGTATAATACATTGGAGGATCTGGACCTAATACACATATACAGAACATTACATCCAAATACAGCAGGATATATATTCTTCTTGAGTGCAAATGGTTCATTATCCCGGATAGACCACATGCTAGGCCACAGAACAACTCTTACTGAATTCAGAAAGATTGAAATTATATAAAGTAATATCTCTGATCACAATGTGCTGAAGCTGGAAATCAAAAGAGGCAGAGAACCATATTAGGCACCACGCTATGGAAGTTAAAGTACACACTCTTAGATAAACAGTAGGTCAAATAGAAAAAAAAAAAAAAAAAAAAA
>JAQZBX010006122.1:0-38247 GCA_029593785.1 Cabassous unicinctus | reverse complement strand
AAGAACAACAAACTAACCCCAAAAACAATTAGAAAGAAGGAACTAACAAAGATTAGAGCAGAGCTAAATTAAATTGAAAACAAGAAAGCACTAGAAAACATAAACAAAACCAAAAGTTAGTTGTCTGAGAAGATTAATAAAATTGACACTCTTAGCTAGACTAGTAAAGAAAAAAAGAAAGAAGATGTAAACACATAAAATAAGAAATGAGGAAGAGGATATCACCACTGACCTCACAGAAATAAAGAGTACCATAATAGGATAATTTGAAAAATTGTATGCCTACAGTATGGATAATTTAGAGGAAATAGACAAATTTCTGGAAACACACAAGCAGCCTACATTGACAAAAGAAGAAATTGATGAACTCTACAGACCAATCACAAATAACAAGTGTATTAGTCAGCCAAAATGGGTGCTGCTGCAAAATACCAGAAAGTGGTTGGTCTTTATAAAGGGTATTTATTTGGGGTAGAAGTCCACAGTTACCAGGACTTAAAGCACAAGTTTCTTCCCTCACCAAAGTCTGTTGCTATTTGCTGGAGCAAGACAGCTGCCGACATTTGCCAGGGTTCAGGCTTCTTGGGTTTCTCTCTTCCCGGGCTCAGTTTCACTACAGGCTTAGCTCCTTTTTTTCCTTCACAAGGTCAGCTGTAGACTATCAGGTGAATGGCTCATCTCTAACCTGGGGCCTTCTTTCTTGCCTCACGACCGAGCTCCTCCATCTGCTCACCTCCCAGGGCTCCAGCATCAAAACCCCAACATCAAAACTGCTCCCTCTACCTTTGCCTTACCTTTTATCTTCAATTCCCCATACACTAAGGGGTGGGGCTCAACATCCTACTGACATGGCCCAATCAAAGCCTCAATTATAACTTAATCATGCCCAGATGAACAGATCAGTTTACAAGCATAATCCAATATCCATTTTTGGAATTCTTAATTACATCAAACTGCCCAACAGCTACAACAATTTAGAATTTTTCATCAATACAATCCCAGCAGTGAAGACTCCATGACCAGACAGTTTCACAGGTGAATTCTAACAAACATTCCAGAAAAAACTGACACCAATCCTCCTTAAACTCTTCCAAAAAATAGAAGCAAAATTGCTGGACTCATTCTGTGATGCCAATATCACATTTGTAGAAAAGATGCACAAATACGCCACAAGAAAGGAAAACTATAGACCAATCTAATGAATCTAGATGCAAAAATCCTCAACAAAGTACTTGCTAATCATATCCAACAACATATAAAACGAATTGTACACCATGACCAAGTGGGTTTCATCCCTGGTATGCAAGGATGATTCAACATAAGAAAATCAATCAATGTTATATACCAAATAAACAGATCAAAAGAAAGAAAATCACATGATCATTTCTATAGATGCAGAAATGCATTTGACAAAGTACAGCACACTTTCTTGATTAAAAAAACACTTCAAAAGATAGCAATAGAAGGAAACTTCCTCAACATAATATAGGGTATATATGAATAACTCACAGCTAACATCATATTCAATGGTGAAATCCTAAAAGCTTTCCATCTAAGATCTGGAACAAGAAAGGATGCCCACTTTCACTGCTCTTATTTAACATTGTGTTAGAAGTAGTTGCTTGAGCACTCAGGAAAGAAAAATATACAAAAGGCTTCCAAGTTAGAAAGGAAGAATTAAAAATTTCACCATTTGCAGATGACATGATGCTATACCTCAAAAGTACTGAGAAATCTACAACAAAGCTTCTAGAGTTTATAAATGAGTTCCATAGTATAGTGGAAGGTTATAAAATTAATGTGCAAAAATCAATAGCCTTTCTGTATACCAATAATGAGCAATCTGAGGAGGAAATCAAAAAAAAAATCCCATTTACAATAGCAAATAAAATAATTAAATATCTAGGAATAAATTTAGCTAAAGATGCAAAAGTCTTTTTTTAATGAGGTAGCATTTATTGAACATTTACCATGTGACAGGAAATGTTCTGAATTTATTTTAACTTTAAAAAAGATATTTAAATTACATAAATTTTAGATATAAAATATGGAGAGTTCCCATATGCCCCACTCCCCACACTGCCCATATTTACCCACATTAACAACATCCTTCATTAGTGTGGTACATTCATTGCAATTGATGAAAACATTCTGGAGCATTGCCACAAAGCATGAATTATAGTTTACATTGTAGTTTACACTCTTTCCCTCACAGTTCTGTGGTTTATTACAAGATATATAATGGACTGTATCTGTCACTGCAATGTCATTCAGAATGACTCTGTAGTCCTGAAAATGCCCCCAACTACACGTTTTCCCTCTCCCTGACCTCAGAACCTTCAGTGACCGCTTCCTCCACATCAATGATGTAAGTTCTACCATTACTAGAATCACAGGAAGTCTATAGTAGAATATCAACTAGTCCACTCTAGTCTATAGTTCATTCCCAAATCCTGAGGAATCTGGGATGATGATGCCCACTCCACCTCTAACTGAGAGGGTCTTCAGTCCCATACAGCCAATGGATGGGACTCTTTTGCTTACAGTTGTAGGCTCTTTCAGTTCCTTCGGTTGGTGATTGTCCATTATTACCTCCTTGTTTGTTGTCCTGGGTGAGTCCAATGAACTAGACAGTAGGTGTTGCAACTCTTTTGAGGCTCAGGGCCTGACTCACTTGAAGTCTCTTAGCCTTATAAACTCATTTGTCTTTGTATTTTCCCCATTTTGGTTGTTATTTTTCCAGTTGCATTGCTAATTGTTGCTTGGTAGTAATCCTTCGGTTCATGGGAGGATCATCCCTGGGAGTCATGTCTCATACTGGGAGGAAAATATGTAAACATCTTATATGCAGAAATCTACACAACACTGTTAAAAGAAATCAAAGACCTAAATAAATTGAAGAATATTCCCTGTTCATGGGTAAGAAGACTAAATATCATTAAGATAGACACCTTACCCAAACTTAATTACAAATTTAACACAATTCCAATAAAACTTACCACATTTTTTACTGAATGAGGAAAGCTAAGTACAAATTTTATTTGGAAGGGCAAGAGGCTCCTAATAGCCAAAGACATATTGAAAATAAAAGTGAAATCAGAGGAATCACAATACCTGATTTTAAAACATAGTAAAATGCTACAGTGATCAAAGCTGCATGCATTGACACAAGGAAAGGAATACTGACCATTGGAACAGAGTTAAGAATTCTGATATAGACCCTTGCATCTACAGCCAACTAACATTTGACAAAGCCACCAAACCCTTTCAATTGGGAGAAAATGGCGTCTTCAAAAATGTTGCATGGAGAACTGGATATCCATATCCAAATAAATGAGAGAGGAACACCATCTCACACCTTATACAAAAATTAACTCAAGATTGATCAAAAACCTAATTATAAGAAACAAGACCATAAAGGTCTTGGAAGAAAATGTAGGGGAAAATCTATAGGATCTTTTATTAGGAAATGGTTTCATGAAATTTACACCCAAAACATGAGCAATGAAAGAAAAAAGATAAATGGGACCTCCTGATAATTAAAACCTTTTACATCTCAAAGGAGTTTGTCAAGAAAGTGAAAAGTCAGCTTACACAGTGGGAGAAAATATTTGGTAACCATATATCTGATAGGAGCCTAGTATCCAGCATATATAAAGAAATCCTACACCTCAAAAAGAAGAAGAAAAATGATCCATTTAAAAAATGGGCAAGTGACTCGTGAATAGACAGTTCTCCAAAGAAGAATTACAAATTTCTAAGAAGCACAACATCACTAGCTATTAGGGAAATGCAAATTAAAGTTATAGTGAGATATCATCTTATATGCATTAGAAAGGAGGCTATTAAAGAAACAGAGGACCACAAGTGCTGGAGAGGATGTGAAGGAAAGGGAACTCTTATTCATTGCTGGTGGATTGTAGAATGGTCCTGTTATTGTGGAGGACAGTTTGGCATTTCCTCAGGAAGCTAAATATAGAACTGCCATATGATCCAGCAATCCCACTTTTAGGTATATACCCAGAAGAGTTGAAAGCAGGGACATGAACAGATATATGCTCACCAATGTTCATATTGGCATTATTCACCATTGCCAAAAGTTGGAATCAACCCTAATGTCCATCAACAGATGAATGTATAAAGAAAATGTGGTGTATACATGCAATGGAATATTACTCAACTCTAAGAAAGAATACAGTACTAACACATGAGATAACATGGATGAATATTGAAGATCCTATATTGAGTGAAGCAGGCCAGGCACTGAAAGATAAATATTATATTACCTCACTGATATGAGTTAAGCAAATTGAGCAGACTCACAGAGCTAGAATCTGGAAGATACATTCGCAGGAGACAGAAAAGGAGACTAAGATTGTGAGCCAATGCCAATATGGGCAAAATCTATGATAAGGTGGAAGGGTGTCATTGTGTGGTCGATGGGCATGACAGTTGTGCAGCGATGCTATTTTGTTTGTCAGTGCTGGAATGTGAGGGTATAAGGTGGAATGGATGTGTTCGGCTGTCAATAGAACAAGGGGGAAGGGTTTGTGGAGGAAGCAGGTGAGCTCTGGTAATTTGCATAAATGTGGTTGAAACTACAATGTTGGGAATATTCTTTTGGCAAATATGGAATGGAGGGTTATTAATTTAGGGTGTTGGATGTGGGGGACATATGTGACAGGGCACCCCTGGGGCAAGCTTCCAGGGAGTGTGTGAGTGTTCATCTTGTCATACTGGGTTGTGTCAGTGGGTGGAGACCCACACAATGAATGGGAAGGTGTTGGACTCCCACACTGGGGAGTCCACTATATTCACAAATAGAAAGGCATGAGTCTCTTGAGAGCATAGGCAGTGCCTAATAGGAGAAGACAGGCCAGTACATCAAGCTCTCAATGTTGTTGCAAGTAACTATGAATCTTGTTCATGACAAGTCATAGTTACTATGACAGGATGAACACTAACATAGCCGCTTGAAGCCTTCCCTATGCTATCACCACTTCAATGTGCAGTTTGAGGTGACCAATTACAGTTTTCCCTGTTACAAATTTACTTTTTGATATTAATATCAATTTAAGTTTCTAATAAATAATGACTTCCTGGAAATAGCCTTCTAAATGCCTCAGTTTATACAATTCATCTACACATTTCTTAAAATTAACCATAATCAGATACACTAGTTACTTATCTTTAAATAAGTTTATTAAATTTCAATTAGTAACCAAAGAAATTTACTTTACCTTAAATTTAATATGGAAGTTTATTTTTAAAAATAGATACAGCTAATTTATTGTTTTATCTATAAATATCATGAGAACAATATGTTATTCTTCATTTTAAATACCATGCAATATTTTAAGCATATTACTTTTATTATCTCATTTAATTATCAAACATGTATATTAGGAGCAGAGAGATTACGTAACAGTCTCAACATTTTCCACCTTAAACAAGGTGGCATTTCCAGAGGTACAGGTGTCAGAAATCACATTCTAAAGTAATACAATATTTTCCACACAAATATCTATCTATCTCAATCAACAAAGGACTCCATTTTGTTTCTCTTGTTAGAGTACCATGTTGTTTTATAGGAAGGGACATGATAGATATTTTCTCATGGACATGAGGATTGTATATAGACCTAATATTAAAGCTGACTCTTTCAAAAGTTCAAGATTATTAAAATCAACTTGTTTTCTCTGCAATCCTTTTGTGTTTTTTATTGGAACACCATAGAATATAGTAGTTATATTGGATGGACTTTAGTCTTTTCAACCATTAACTTTATCTCATAAATTATTGAGATGTGTTTTAATGTAAACATTATAATTTATCTCATGAAATCTTAGAGCAGATATATTTATAGATGAGTGAATAAATGCTTATGAGTGAGTGTGTGCAAGTCTATTCATAGATACATATTATCAAAAAGAACTCAAAGAAATATAAATATTCTGAATAGAAAGCAACTAAACTAGGAGGATAAATATATTATAATATGCTATACTTCAAAGCAAACTGGGCTGTTAGCTATCATGTTACCTTTATCTAAACTTTTTAAATAATTAGAATTCTTATGTTATGATGTATACTTCAAAAATGGAGAATATGGAACTTAATATATGTGAGGGATTAATAGTAATCTTATAATTATATCTGTATGAAAGAAAAAATCTCTCTGCTCACTTATATTATGGACATGGTAGTTGTAATAAATACAAAAATGATAATATATACTGTCTGTGGAAGGAGTAAATATTTTAGTACAAAAAATATGTAGAATACTCCTTGGCATATGGTAGTTACTTTTTAAATTTTAAAAGAAAAGTTATTAGTATATTTATGAATATTTAAAAGCATGATATTTGGAAAAATCTTACTTATGAATATCATTCAATTATAAATGTGATACAAGAAAATAGAAACTAAAAGTAGCTAAGTTAATTCTACTTTTATAGCCATATATTTACATAAGTAAACCATAAAAACATATATCTGCCTGTCAGAAGCTTACATACTGAAGGGGAAAACATACACACAAAATGTTTGTACAGATAAATGATAAAATGTTAAGTAATTCTAAAGCTTACAAAATAAAACAAACAAGGCAATGTTATATAATGTTATGAGGCTACTATATTAAATTGATGGTCCAGAAAAGGTATGACTTCACTGGGATATTTGGGGAGAGTTTGAATAAATTGTGGAAGCAAGTCAATATTAATTTGTGTAGAAAGAGAGTAGTAGGGTATAAAACAAAGCACCTGAAGCAATGAGAATAAACAATCTTAGCTTCATAAATTCAAGACAGGAGTAT
The DNA here is from genome assembly GCA_029593785.1 of Cabassous unicinctus. Lineage (NCBI taxonomy): Eukaryota > Metazoa > Chordata > Mammalia > Cingulata > Chlamyphoridae > Cabassous > Cabassous unicinctus. Next base: position 31,430 of record JAQZBX010006122.1, on the reverse strand, counting down.
GTGCTTTGAGTCAGGTGATGCATTGATCCAATGGCTCATCATGAAGGCCTGAATAACTGGATTTATTCAAAAGTCATTAGAAGGATTTGAGCAGAGGTAGATATAAATGTGAATAAGAATTTAAAATTATCTCTCTAGCTGTTGTATGGAGAGACTCAAAAGCACAATTTTGAAAGTTGGGAAAACATTTAACTATTTAGATTCTTTTAAACATCATCACTAAACCATTATTAAATCTAAAACAATTAATAATTCCTTTATGTCATAAAATAAGTTTATTTTAATTGTATGTCAAAATAAAAATAGATAACTATGGTGGTTAAGTTCATTGTCAACTTGTCTTGCACATGGTGTCCATTTGTTTAGTCAAGCAAGCATGGGCCTTATTGTTAATGTGAGGAAATTTCACAGATTTGGATCATCAAATAGTTCATTGCATCTAGGGCTAATAATGTCTACAGTCAACTAAAGGGACTGTCTTCAACAATGAGAAAAGTCTCATCCAACTTTTCAGAATCTTAAAGGAAGTACTGATGACTTGAGCAGTCAGAGGGAAAAATGTTCCCCTCTTCTTCAGTTAGCAAACTCTTTCTAGGAAATTCATAAATCTTCCTGTCAGATATATGAATGAAGACATTGATTAGTGATCCTCACTTGTGGCTTGCCATATAGGGTTAGGACTTGCCCATCCCCACAGTTTTGTGAGCCTATTCCTATATAAAATGTCATGTCATAAAATATATGCTATAATATTTGCATTGCACACACACACACACACACAAAAGTGCATATACCCTGTAGATTCTGTTTCTTAGGACAACTCTAATTAATACTGAAGTATCTATGCAAAAACCAACCTGTCATGTAGATGTTCAGGAACTAGGCCCATGAAAACAGTGCCACAGATGAGAAAAGATGGGAAAGAAACAAGAGATAGCTGGGGTCAGGGGACCCTCCATCCAAAGAGAGGAGAGTGCCACTGCATAAAGCATCGTGGCTTTTATTTACCTTTAGAACAAAGAAAATACTTGTGCACATGTACAAGGGTAATAGATACTTGTCGGATTACACGTTACTAAAGTCAGCAAGTTTTTAGGGTTAATGGTTCAGTTCTCTTTACATTGCTGCACATAACAGACCTTGTTAATCAGATACACTCTTTGAAGCAAAGACCGCTTCTCCACCAGGCTTCTACCAGATCTTATCTAGTCTTTAGACTAGAGACTCCTGCCTCATACATACCAAGGCAGCCTGCTTTCTGACAGTAGTCATGGCCTTTAATTGAACTCCTTCACTGCCATGCAATAAATTATTGATATAACAATTTTTAAATATTATTCTAAATCATTAACACTAGGAAGAATATATTTGGAAAAATTATAATAACTTTTTCAATGTTCCATAAATTTATTACTAGATTGATGTTTTAAAATTCATAGCAGATTCCATATGTCCATATATGCTATATTATGATGTTAATTCACAAAATTTTTGTTATTACTTATTATTCTTACTGTTTAAAATTTCTAATTGAGAAAGTCATAGCAATGGTTTTAATTCATTAAAGTTGATATAATATCTTCATATATTATGTTATGCATATAAAATATTTATTTAGTTCAACATATTTTTCCAACTTAATATAATAAAACTAACTTGAACATTTATCTCAAAATATTTTCTTGATTTTCCTATTAAATTAATATATAGTTTCTCGAGATAAATATTTATTTTTTTTCTTTGTGGTATATTTTATGACAAATTAATAAAAGGGTTTGAGTATACAAAAGTGTATTTGAAATGTGACATATTTTGCAGAATATTCTAATAAAATATTACATTCTTGCTACTCAAAAACCAACAATAACTTGATCTTAACCCACCTAGATTATAGATATAAATGTTTATGTACTATATCTAATTATATTTATATATTTGAGGATATTTTAAATATATTTATTATATATTTATATTACATTTATCTAATATATTCATACATTATTAACATCATTTAAAAAATGCCAAAACAAATGAGGTAATGAATATTAGAGATTCCAAAAGGTGATTATAGATTTTTATTAACTGTTTGACTATAAGATTTTAAAGTCATTTTAACTAATTTAATTAAAATAAAAATATTATATGTATATATGTTTCTTCTACAATGGACATGGCTAATTTTAATTTAAAGAATAATTATTACTAATTCTTACACTTTTTGATAAAAGGAGTCAATTGCCTTGGGTCATTTTGTACACCTTTAAGAATTATAGAAGTTACAATGCATTTTCATATGTGTTCATGTACAAAACCAACACATACGATAACTTTATATGTCAATGTTTTGGAAATACACACTTCTTTCCACACATGGAAAATATTACATTTGCAGTCAAGTCATGAGCAAAATACTTCTTTCCTTCTCAGTGGAATCTAATAATGGATTCCCTCCAAATATTGGAATGTAAATAAATACAACACCTGTTAGAAGCTTTTTTTATATTCATTTTTTATTTTGAAAGTTACTTTTGAGCATGTTTTTCATTGCTAGCAAAACATCTTTGTTCCTAAAACTGTAGATTAGAGGGTTGAGTGTAGGTGTGAATATAGTATAGAATAATGCTAAGAACTTATCTTGACCTGAGGTGTGGTACGATTTAGGACTCATATATGGAAAATAAATGGCCCATAGTGCATTCTGACAACAATCATGTGGAAAAAACAGGTAGAAAATGACTTTTTACATGACTGATGATTTCATTTGGAGGATAGTTAGAAGAACTTGGACATAAGAGGAAGATATCATGGAGAAAGGGATGAGTAGGAAGATGATACCACCTACATCAACTCCTTGCACATAGTGTGATATGTCTACACAAGACAACTTCAAAATGGCTGGGATTTCACAGAAAAAGTGATCAATGGTTTTTGAACCACAGAAGGGGAAAGGCAGTACATAAATTGTGTGAACTGTGGAGTTGATGGTCCCAACAAGCTAGGACTCTCTGACAATGAGAATGCTGACTTGCTAATTGATAAGAAAAGGGCAGTGCAGTGGGTGACAGATGGCTACATAGCAGTCATAGGTCATTGCTGCCAGGAAGAGGCACTCACCACCTAACAGGGTGAGGGAAAGTAATATGTGGAAGCTGTAACCTGCAAATGAAATAGTTTTCCTGCCTGACAGAAAGTCAGTGATGATTTTGGGAACAATGTTGGAAATATGTAAGATATCCATATAAGAGAGATGGCTGAGCAGGAAATACATAGGTGTGTGGAGATGCAAGTTCCTGTGGATGGGGAGGATCATGATTGTGTTTCCCATTATTGCCATAAAGAAAATGACAAATACAAGGAAAAAGAAAACCAGACTTAGTTGGGAAGAAGAGAACAATCCCAAGAGGATGAGTCACTGCTGAAAGTATGATTCTTAAATCCCATTTCAAATACCTCACACTTGACCTAAAGAAAAAAATTTGTAAAGATGCATACAAAAGGAAGAAAAAATAATTTTAAACCCAGACTCATTTACATATAGCTGCATAATAACTAGAAATCCATATTTCAAAATTAAGTCAAATGAATGTCAACCAGCTTTGATGTGGGCATGATTTACAAGATGAATATTTATATGTTTAATTTAACTAATTATATTTAGAATATTAAGTTTGCTGTTGATTCCTGTAATCTGAAAATTGATTCCATGTTCTTCCCTGTGACAGTTTTGCTCAAATATTATCTTTTCAATGAAACCTACTGATGAACCATTAAATCATAATGTTCTCCTCTCTCCCAGTATTTCTTGATACTCCCTATTTTGTTCTTAACTTATTGTAAATCACTTTTCACTTTCTAGCAGGCAAAAACATTATCTTACATGTTTTAATTCTTATTGACTTACTCACCATAAATTAAACTTCATGATGGGAGGTGTTGATTTTGTTCACCGCTCTTAACCAATACCTAGAACACTTCCTGTCATGTACCCGTTGCTCAATAATGTTTGTTGAGTACATGAAGAGACTGTAGAACTTGAGTTATTCTCTGATATATATTTATTTGGATCAAGATGATAAAATTGAAATGTGCTATTTCTAGGAGACCCTTGTATGATGTTACATACGTTTGTTATGTAAGTTCACAACTATTAGTATACACTTATTTTTTATGTATGTTTATTTATGAGTGATATACTTCAATAAATTTAAAAGTAGAGATACTAAAGTGAGGGTTGCAGCCTGAGAGAAAAAAAACAAGGATGTGAGATTTGGAGAAGAGTTTAGAAGTGAAAATTATTAGTAAAATAAACTGAAGGATAAGAAGACATAATAGAATGGTGTTACAACAGAAAACCAAAGGAAAAAAATGGATGAAGTAAGTAATGCCTTTACATTAATAATATGAATGCTAATGGATTGAACTCCCCAATCAAAAGACGTAGACTGACAGAATGGATAAAAAATTTTGAGCTGTATATAAGTTGTCAACAAGAGATGAATCACATATGTAAGGACATAACCAAGTTAAAAATGAATGGTTGGAAAACGTTTTTCCATGAAAATAGCAAACAAAAAAGTGCCAAAGTAATCCAGATACATGTAAAATAACAATATTATAGTATATGGACAATAATTACTCAGTGCAACTAGAAAATTGTTCCTATGATCAGTGTTCTGTAAATTCCTTCATACAAAATAAACACTTGCTTTTAATTAAGGACTTGAGAAGAGATATATTTTTGGATACTTCATTTTTCTTTAAACCTTTCTTATGTATACTCATTAATTAATAAAAATTATCCATCTGGATCAATAATGATTTAGTATGACTACTGTTTGAAAAAGATTTTGAGTTATTCTAGCTCATAAAATTATGAATTGGCATATTGCTATCTGCAATATTCCAATAAGATGTGAAGAATTCCAAAATAGGAATTTGATTATCCAGAAAGAATTATAGCTTAAATGGGAATTAAATAATTAATTCAATAATTTATCTCATTCTTAGAAATTATTATGTCCAATAGTTAGATCTGTAATATAAAACTTAGAATTATGTTTTAATTAATTTCTATTATATTAAAATTGTTATTTACATTTATAAATGTTTGTCATTATAATATCAATTTCTTATAATTGCTTAATATTCAATCTAACTTGACCTTACACTCTCTTTTAACATTTATAATTTCTTTCAATCAATATTTCTATTTATTTTATAATTTTACAATAAAGATGTTTTTAAAAGCTAAAAAAAAACCTTTGATTATACAGTTTGGAGAGGTCATATGGTATGTGAATATATCTCAATAAAACTGCTTAATGAACAAAAAAAAAATTGTCCAAAAATAGCCAGAAATACCAGCTATGTTCAGCAGGTGAATCAGAGAGATTGAGAGGTGAGGAATTTTCTTGTTTATGTTTCTTGTTTTATTTTTATTATTATTGAAATAATGAAAATGCTTTAATAATGATTAAAGTGTTGGATGCACAACTATGTGATTATAACAAATACCACTGATTGTACACTTTGTATAAATTGTGTGCTTTATTAATATGTACAAATAAAATTGATTAGTTTAAGAATAAGGATGGGTTGAGAGAAAAATAGACCAAATGTAAGATATGGACTATATTTAATAGTCATATTTTGATGATACTCTTGCATAGTTTGTAAAAAATATATCACAACAGTGCAAGGTGTTGGTAAAGGGATGATGAATGGGACCTCTGCACAATGCTATGCATGGTTATCTTTTAAGTTCACAACTTTTATTGACAATTATTGTTTAAGTATGTTCATGTATGAATGATATACTTCAATAAAAATTATTTAAAATAGAATAATTAATGGAATGTTTAATAAATCTTAGCTTATCTTATGTCATAAAATTTCAAACATCACTTAATTCTAATTTAGAAAATGGCATCTTTATTCCACCAAAAATTAACAATGCATGCTTAGCAATATAGCTTTGTTTTTGCATGCTTTTTTAACTTAAAGATATTAATATTTTATTAATTCTAAACATATGAGATTATGGTTGCTAGAATTATTGTTTATATTTCTATGCATATTTTCATTTATAATTATTTGTGCACTTTGTGTATGTAAGGTATATCCCTCAATATAAATGCACATATACACATATAAGTGCATTCATACACCCACACTTTCATATATTAATGTTGTAATTTTGAAAGGCAATCTTGATTACTGGCTTTCAATAAATTATAAGATCTTCAGAAACTAAATCAAATGAGAAATAAACATGTGCAAACTTATTAACAATTATAAGTTTCAATGAAATCACTGTGATTTTATTTTGTGAAATATTTTAATATTCAAGGTGGAAATCATGTTACTGATGAGGTGACATACATGGAATGTTAACAATTCTTTGCTATGATTTTAAGAATTTCTTAAGATTAGCATATATGAATCAGTATGTACCTGATTCATCTGCTCATCTTAAAACACAAATATGTACCTGTGTAACTAGGTCCTCACTATTTTGACTGGTTGACCCAACATCTCAGTAAAATTAGATGTTCAAATAAAAACTGTATTGTTACTTATTAGCTGGTTGATCATAATAAATTCCACAAGAACAATGAATAATACTGACAACTTAAATTCAGAGTTAACCATAAACATCTTTTTCCAAAGTTGTTAGCTTTTCCCCACTCTCCAGAATCATATTCATTTGTTGTTTACATTAACTATTTCCTTTATTATAATCATTCTTACTCTATAGGTAAGACTCCATGGTTAACGTCAAGAAGCAGAGACAATACTTCTTTACTCTGACTCTTATTGCATAACAGAATCCCTGGCCCATTGTAACCTCATTAAATGCTTGTTAAAAGAATGATATGGTCATTTTTCTATATCCTCTAATATAAAATAAAACCAGTGATACATCAGTCCTCCTACTGTATATCTTATTTGTAATTACACATTAAGAGTCTTCTTGTTGTCTACACAATAATTATTAAACCTACTTGTGTCAAATTGCTATCAATTTGCAAATTAATTCTTTTGTTAATTAATTTTATATGCATGGATACTTTATACTATATTTGAATGATACTCTTATTTTGGAACTATTCCATAAACCAATAATGTCAATGAACTCCTTGATATAATAGCCATAAGCTTATCATTAAAACTTCAATATCAGACTTACTGTTAGTGACCAACTGATTCAAAATAAATGGCTTTTACAAGTAATTCAGTCAACTAGAATGAAATTTCTTTAGAGATACAGCAGTCCAAAAATTAATCGACATATATGAAAAGAATAAAATCACTAATTTATTTGAATATTTTTATAAGTGTTATTGATACTATAGATGTATAAGAGATGTTACTTAGCCTAGAATTCAGTACGTTATTGGCTTCAAATTTATATTCCAGGGTGGCAACAGAGTAGGATGCACTAACAGTAAGCTCATCCCACAAGACAACTAATAATCAGTCAGGATTTCTCCAGATCAACATTTTGGGGATCCATATACCAGAAGATCACAGTGCACCATCCAGGACAGAACAGAAGTGGAGAATGACCATCTGGAAGTGAACATATTACTCTACTTGCAAAGGCAATTGCTCATCCCATCTGATAAGGAGGTTTGCCTCCTGACCCACTTCCCTGCTGAAAGCAGATGTTCTCTTTCCCAAAAGCAGGGGAGGAGAAATGGCCTGGGACCAACTATAGCTGTTGATTGGCAAATTCAGCTAGCTGGATTTCAACCTTAAACACAGCTGAGGTTTAAACCTGTCCAAGCCACAAAGAAGCCAACAGCATTGTGGTAGTATTGACTCCAGGCAGAAGAAGAAGCAGGGTGCCTGAAAAACACACTGTTCTCCAAGGTGGTAAGTATCAGATCCAGTACACACAGTTTGGAAACCCACTGTTTAACCCCCACACCCAGCAGTAGTGGAAATTTCATGCAGTTTGAAAACTGTCTCAGGGCAGAGCAGGCAGATTCATGTGGGTTGCCAATACCCATGGAAGGAAAGAAAATGCACACTCTCTTGGATGCAGTGGGAGCAGATTAACCCTGCCCACTCCCCTGGATGAAGAGGAAGTACGTACACTCTTGTGGGCAGGGCAGGCAGATTTACCCTGACCACCTTGAACAATTACTGCACTCTCATCTCAAAGGTGCTACAGGAAAGAGAGGAACAAAGAGCCATCTGATCATTCTCTCACATGACAGAGCATGGAAAGTACCCTGTTCACCTGGGTCCAGTACAGGCATGACAGTTGATTAGAAAACTCAGATTTCAGGGATTGGGAGCTGTGGCAAAAGTCTCAGCCCAGGTAGGTTGTTAATCTCAGCCTCAACCATGCCCCATCATGAGCAATGTCAGCTGGTAATTCAAGGCACAGAATAACCTTAGAGCAGCAGGAAACAACTGGATAAAGCAGGATACCTGTTGGGTATTTAAATTCAATTGAGAAGGCACTGGTTGAACACAAAGAATAAATTGAAAGTTTACAAAGAAAAGTAAGAGCCCTTACTTTCCTTCAATACAACACTCTCCTCTTTGGATAGAACAATGGGATAAAGAATCAATAAAGAAACAGAACTTGAATAATATGATAAATGGACTAGACCTTACAGACATATATAGAACTTTGTATCCCCAAACAACAGGATGTACTTTTTTCCCAAGTGTTCATGGATCTTAATCCAAGATAGACAATATGTTAGGTCACAAATGGAAGAGACTAAAAACACATTGGAAGCATATAATAGCAAATTGGAATTGGCTGAGAACAGAATAAGCGAGTTGGAGGACAGAGCATCTGAATTTGAAAAGACAAGAGATCAGAAATTGAAAAGAATGGATAAAATGGAAAATGGTCTCAGGGAATGGAGTGAAAATGTGAAATGCATAAACATATGTGTTATAGGTGTCCCAGAAGGAGAAAACAATGGAAAAGGGAAGAAAAAATATTTGAGGAAATAAAGACACAAAATTTCCCAAATCATTTGATATGTATACAAACGATAATACACCCCAAACAAAATACATCTGAAGAGACTTATTATGAGACACGTACTATTCAGATCATCAAATGACAGAGATAAAGAATGAATTCTTAAAGCAACAAGAAAAGGACATTTCATCATGTACTAAGGACTGAGACTAAGCACTGACTTCTCAACAGAAACCATGAGGCAAGAAGGCAGTGGTATGATATATTAAAGATTCTGAAATAGAAAAACTTCTAGCCAATAATTCTTTATCCAGAAAAACTGTCTTTCATACCTGAGAGTGAGTTTCAATTCTTCACAGATAAACAAAACCTAAAAGAATTTGTCACCAAGATACTGGATTATAAGATATACTAAAGGTATTGCTGCAATCTGAAAATAAATGAGAGGAGAGAGAGACAAGGGAAAAAATGTAGAAACTGAGATTATTAGATTGTTATAATAATAATAATATTTAGAATATTAGTAAGGGTAACAAAAAAGGTAAATAAAAATACGTCAATGGAAACACAGAAGATATAATGGATGAAGTGGGTAATGGCTTTACAGTGATATTGTTGAATGATAATGGATTGAACTCCCCAATCAAAAGATACAGAGTGGCAGAATGGTATATATATATATATATATATATATATATATATATAAATTGTCTATAGGCTGCCTACAAGAAACTCATCATGCATGCAAGGCACAAATAGATTGAAAGTAAAAAGTTGGGAAAAGCTATTACACAAAAATAGAAACCAAAAAGAGCTGACCAAAAGGTCCCATTTGTAAATCTCTGGGGTTCAAGGGGAAGTCCTGGATAACTCCTAACAAAAGGCTTCCTCATTGGTCCCTTGAGAGCTAACAGGGGGAGATAATAATGCCAAAAATCAGAACAACAAACACCTGCAGCTGGTGTTCATCATGAAAATTGGGAAAAGGGAGGAGGAAAGGTCTTAAAAAGGCCTACCGCAGGGCCCCATGTGTACATCTCAACCTGAAGCATACCCATATCTCATTTCTTAATAAACTGTTTACAACATTGTCTAGCCGCCCCCCCGAAAAAAAAGATATTACATGCAAATAGTAATTTAAAGGAGCTGGACAAAATATTGGACAAAATAGACTTTAAATACAAAACTGTTATAAGATGAAAAATGACATGATATATTAATAAAGGAACAATACACCAAAAAATAATAATAAATATTTTGTAGATAACTAGGTTGCCCCAAAACACATGAAGCACACATGGCAGAACTGAAGAGAGAAATAGATGTCTCTACAATAATAGTAAGAGACTCAATACAAGCTCTTATCTTTGGTTAGAACAACTGGAAAAAGGATCAATAAGGAAACACAACTTTAATAATATGATCAATGAACTAGACCTCTCAGACATATATAGAAAATTGCATCCCAATACAGCAGGATGTACATTTTTCTCAAGTTCTCATGGATCTTTCTTCAAGAGAGAATATATGTGGGATGACAAAACAAGTCTCAATAAATTTAAGAAGATTGAAAATATACAAAGCACTACCTCTGATCATAATGGAATGAAGCTGGAAATAAACAGCAGGTGGAGAAGTGGAAAACTCACAAACATATGGAGTTTAAACAACACACTGTTAAATAATAATTAGGTCAAAGGAGAAATCACAAGATAAATCAGTAATTATCTCAAGAAAAATGAAAATGAGACACAGCATATCAAAACCTATGGGATGCAGTGAAGGCAGTACTGAGAGAGAAATTTATAGCTTTCAATGTTACATTAAAAAGAATAAAGAGCTAAAATCAAATACCTAACTGAACACCTGCAAAAAATAGAATAAGAAAAGCAAACTAATACCAAAATAAGCAGGAAGAAAGAAAGAGCAAAAATTAGAGCAGAAATAAATGAAATTGAGAACAAAATCAATAAAGAAAATCAACAAAAAGATGACCAAAATTCATAAACCCTTAGCTAGAATGACAAAGAAAATAGAAAATACAAATAAATAAAATCATAAATGATAGGGGGACATTATTAAGACCACACAGAAATAAAAGAGAGCTTAAGAGGATACTATGAACAACTGTAGGCCGATTAAGTAGACAATTTAGATGAAATAAAGAAATTCCTAGAAAAAAAATGTAAAACCTACAATGACCTTAGAAGTAATAAAAGACCTCAACAAATTAATCACAAGTAATGAGATTGAAATAGTCATCAAAAATCTCCCAAAGATGAAAAGTCCAGGAACAGATGGCTTCACAGCTGACTTCTACCAACCATTCAAAGAAGAATTAAACCAAACTTGATCAAAATCTTCCAGAAAATATAATGGAAAGTTCTGCTATCAAACTGATTCTATGAAGTGAACATCACTCTAATTCCAAATCAAGATAAAAATAACATGAACAAAGAAAATTACAGACTAATTTCTCTAATGAATATAGGCGGAAAAATCCTCAACAAAACAGTTACTAATAGAATCTTACAACACATTAAAAGAATTATACAACATGATCAAGTGAATTTTATCCCAGCTATTCAAGGGTGGTTTAATACAAGAAAATCAATCAATGTAATACCTAACATTACCAAATTGAGGAAGAAAAATCACATGATCATATTGACTAATGCCAAAAAGACATTTGGCAAAAATCCAACATACTTTCTTGATGAAAAGATAGGAATAGAGGAAACTTTCTGAACATAATAAAATGCATATATAATAAACCCACAGCTGTCATTGTACTCAATGGAGACAGACTGAAAATCCTCCTGCTGAGAGCAGAAACAAAAAAAGGAAGCCCATTACCACTACTGTTATTCAATATTCTGCTAGAAGTTCTAAATAGAGCAATTAGGGAATAAAGAAAAAAAGCATATCCAAATAGGAACAAAAAAAGTAAAACATTCACTATTTGCTGGTGACAAGCTCTCATACCTAGAAAATACTGTAAATTCCACAACAAACTACTAGAAATAATAGATGAGTTCAGCAAATTGGTAAGATACAGGATTAATATGCAGAAATAAGTAGCATTTCTGCCAGTACTGATGAGAAATCTGCATAGGAAGCCAGGAAACAAAATTCACTCATAAAGATCCTAAAAGATTCAAATATTAGGAATAAACATACACAAGAACATAAATGACATGTATTGAGAAATCTACAAAATATTGTTAAGGGAATCAAAGGAGACTAAACTAAATGGAAGGACATTCCATGTTCATAGTTTGGAAGAATAAATACTGTTATGATGTCAGTTCTACCCAAATTTATCTCCAGATTCAAACCAATTCAAATATAACTTCCAAAAGCTTTTTATACACAATTGGAAAGACCAATTATAAAGTTTATTTGGAAGTGTAATAGGTCCTGAATACCCAAAAATATCTTTAAAAAGAAGAATGAAGTTGGAGGTGTCTCACTTCCTGATTTTAAAGCCTATTACTTAGCTACAGTGGTAAAAACAGAGTTATACTGGCATAAAGATAGATAAGTTGACCAATGGAATGCAATTAAGAGTTCAGAAATATAACTTCAAATTTATTACAATGTGATTTTTTATAAGACTGCCAAGCCCACCCATCTGGGCCAGAACAGCCAAATCAACAAATAGTGCTGTTTCAACTGGTTATCAATATCCAAAAGAAAGAAGGAAACCCCTATCTCACTCTTTATACAAAATTAATGCCAAATGGATCAAATGCCTAAATATAAAAGATACAGCCCTAAAACTCCTAGAATAAAATATAGGAAAACATCTTCAAATCCTGTGATAGGCAGTTGTTTCTGAAACCTTATATCCAAAGCATGAGCCATGAAAGAAGAAATAGGGAAATGAGACCTCCTAAAATATAAACACTTTGGTCAATCAAAGGATTTTTCAAGAAAGCGAAAAGGCACCTACTCATTGGGAGAAAATATTTGGAAACCACATATCTGATATCCATGGTATCTAAAGGGATTATCAACCCAATGATAAATGAGGTTGGCAACCCAATTTAAAAATGAGAAGGCTTCAACAGATATTTCTCTGAAGAGAAAATACAAAGGGCCAAAAAGCCCTTGAAAAAATCTTCCTCATCATTAACTGCTAAGGAAATGCAAATCAAAACTACACTGTTATCATTTCCTGCCTTATAGAATGGCCATTAACTCAAAAACAAGAAAATTATATAAGTTTTGGAGAGGATGTGGAGAAATAGGAACACTCCTTCACTGTTGGTGGGAATGTAGAATCATGGATTCTCTGTGGAAGTGTGCTTGCTGGTTCCTCTAGGAACAAAATATAAAACTGCCATAGGATGCAGCAATCCCTTTACTAGGCATATATTCAGAAGACTTAAAGCTAGTTTACAAACAGAAATTTGCACACCAATATTCATAGCAGCAGTATTCACAATTGCTAAAATATGGAAACAACCCAAGTGTCCATCAATTGATGAGTGGATAAACAAAACATGGTATATACATACAATGGAATACTACTCAGTTATAAAAAAAAAATTAAGCTGAGATGCCTATGACAAAATGGATGATCCTTGATGACATTATGTTGAGTGAAATAATTCAGATACAAAAGGACAAATATTGTATGACAGTAATATGGACTAAAATCACCAGTAAAGACATGGAGATAAACTCTAGAGTATAAGTTACTAGGAAACTGAATTTGGATTGAGAATGTGAGCTGAGGCTTAATGTGTGTAGAATTTTTAATAAAGTTGACTGTAAATATCTGGAAATGGATGAGGTTGATGGTGGCAGATTATACTGGGTATTAATAACACTACTAATTTATAAATGTGATTGGGGCTGAAAGAGGTATTCTGTGGATTTAATATTTCAATCGAAAGAAAGTTAGAGGATAATGTAGGGAAGGTATAATGGTGATTTTGGTGGAGTCACCATGATGACTGTGGTTAATAATATAATTTTAAGAATGTTCTTTTATGAAGTGTTAAGAATATGATGACACCTGGGAAAATTACAACTAATGTAATTATGGATTTTAGTTAACAGTCTTATTGTAATATTTTTGAAGCAATGGCAAAGAAGTTATTATATCAATTCTGAATGACAATGAGGTGGAATTTTCCTTTTGGAGTAATAAAAACATTATAAAATGAACTGAGGTGATGACAGCGTAGCTCTGGCTTGAATATAACAGCTTTTATTGTACACTTTGAATGGATTGTACAAAGCATTTGACTGTACAATGCAATGAATCCTGTAGAGGAAAAATGCACTGTGGTTAACTGAAAAACTGTGAGAACATCCTCTCATGAGCTATAAAAATTATATAATACTAATACAGGTTTTTAATAACCAGGTCGGTTGGGTTAAATATTCACCAAATATAAGATATTGGCTAGAGTTAGTGGTAATGTTTTGACCATGCTCTTTCATAGTTTGTAACAGTTGTTTCACAACAATGCAAGGTGTAAATGATGGGGTAATGTTTGAAGATATGCATGTTTGTTTCATAAGTTTACAACTTTTGCTAAACACTTACTGTTCATTGATGTTCATGTATGAAAGATGAATCTCAATAAAAATTTTTATAAAGTATAAAATTATATTACAAAAATAAAAATAGAAGCAATATGTTTACTATTGCTTTAAAAAGGGAAAAGGGATCAAGATAAATTAATACAAATACAGTCCTGGAACTTATTTCATTTTCTTTCAGTTTCTTCTCAATACAAACTTCCCATTAGACAGAATTACATGTGAAATGAATATCTACTAAAAGGGGAAGATAGATATTCTTCCATGGAGTGGGTTTAGAGATTAAATGAGATGCATTAGGACAATATTGACGTTTGAAAATAATTGGCAGTTAATTTAATTTACAATTTGGCATGCTAAAATTAAAAATAAATTTCAAAAAACTGAGAAGCATCAAATAGCACAATACACCCTTTTACAAACACATGCACACATACACAAATGTAAAACAAAGCCTGGAATGTATTCAAAATTCAATAATAAAACAAATTCTTTATATAATTACTAAAGTATTATTTCTATTATTACAATTATAGTATTATACTTAAAGTTAATTATTTAAAGTTTTAGTTTCACTATTATATACCAGATATTGGGAGAATGATAGAGACAATGAGAGAGAGAAACAGAGAGATATTAGAAAAAGAAAAAAATGAGAGAATATTTCAGGATGAAAGAGAACATGGCAAGAAAGCAAAGTTCAATTCAATGAGGTGAATCAGAAACATATTTTTTCTAACTGCTTTGTGAACTGGCCCAAAA
Source organism: Cabassous unicinctus (assembly GCA_029593785.1). Classification (NCBI taxonomy): domain Eukaryota; kingdom Metazoa; phylum Chordata; class Mammalia; order Cingulata; family Chlamyphoridae; genus Cabassous; species Cabassous unicinctus. The sequence goes on along the minus strand of JAQZBX010006122.1, from coordinate 16,156 downwards.
ATTTGCCTGTAAGAAAAAGAAACACAGCACATTGATTGAGAATGTTAGGTTTGGTTTCCTCACAAATGCACTCATCCTGTGTAAGAGAGACCCACACATGACATGTGTGAAGGGGGAGAGCAAATCATGTGCTGTTTATGTTCCATATTCTGAGATCAAGCTGATTGATTGCTTATGATTTCTTATATTCTACTCATTTGATATTTTAATTAACTATCTTTTACCTTTCTGACTTTAAGGACACTGCATTGTAGCCCACAGAATTATTGTGGGGTGACCATATTTCTATCTATTGATGTTACCAAATTCTTATTGAATCCTTCAATACGTATCTCACAGTGACATTAAATTCATTATTTCCAACCCTGAACTGCACAAGTGTGTCCATAATCATAATGAATAGGAAAATCATCTACAATGGCTTATGCCAAAAATCAATGAAATATCTTTGACTTCTATTTCTGTCTTCGTCAGTGTAGAAATCACTTTCTCCTATCTAATCTGTCCATATAAATGTCTCTCATGAGTTATTCACTTTCTTCTACTATGGTCCACAGGTGACCCTGGTGCCCTAAAGTATCCTTTCTTCCCTTCTCTCTCAAATGAATAGTTCCTGGGTAGACTCAGTACCACCCACTAACACCATACATTTTCCTTATAGCTATGGAGTATGGCTCATTCACTACATTCTGACATGGACATTAGAAGAGTGGTGGAGATTGGAGGCACACGCCTTGTTGCTTCCTTTATCATACTACTTAGCATGTGGACATGGTATGTGGCCTTGCAGTTGTCCAGGAACAGTTACAAGCATGTAACCATGTTACTTCTTTGTTGTCAGTTAGCTCCTTTCCCTTAGGAAGAATCTGTTTCCCTGTAGATCATGACTGCTGTTTACAATGGTTTAATTATACATGTTATTTTATTTTGCTTTCATTCCTTTACTTGCTATCTTATGTTAATTGAATTATTTAAGACTCCAGGGTAACCTAAATGCATATGTATTGCCCAAAAGATATACTCAGTTCTTAATGGCTTGCCTATTTAACTACTTATTATCTGATGCAAATTGAACTATTTACAACTCATCTATAGCCTATAACCATATGTATTACTCCTGGTGGGTTTGTCAGTTCTTAAAAGTTTGTTTAGATTAGTCTCCCTACTTGTTATCTCTTGTTAATTAAACAATGTACAACCCTTTCATAACCTGCAACCTGATGTGCACCCCAGCTGGCTTTTGGCAATCTTCAAAAGCAGCCACTGGTTTCTGAGATTGCAGGTTTCAATAGAACATATCAATCAATATATCCGAAACTCCCAAATTCAATATCTCTACCACCCTTCATTTGAATTTCATAAAACCTGGGAGTTACTCCAATTTGGGAAGACTGATCAGAGGCTTTGCTTTGCCTCCTGCCTCCTTACAAAGAACTATGTAATAAATCTCTTTCACTCTTTGAAACACTTGTGTCACTAGACGAGTTTTTTTTTTACACATTGGGCAGTGAATTTGGTTAGGCAACAAGTGGACCAAGTGATAGGCATACAGAAGCATAAAAATTAGAGCCACCAGAATATTTCATATTGCCTAAGGGTCACTAGACCAGACCAGTCTTCCGAAATCCAGACTTTTTTCTATGAGCAAGTAACAAATTGGTTTCTAGAGTGATTTAACTCCCATTTGGTGTCTTTACTCTTGGCAGAAACGAAATCTTCTTATAGTGCACACACTGAGCAACTGAAAAGGATAAATTTTCTTTTTAAGGTAATTCACTGCCTTGGTGGAGGAAATTAAAAGCAAGTATTGAGGTGATAAGAAATTGGGAGGGAAAAATATGCTATATAGTAGTTAAGAAGATATTTCCTTAACTTGATGTCTGCAGTACCACACAAGACAAACTATGTGGCAACTGAGAAAATGGTGTTAGATATAAGATTTTAAAAGTTCAAAATATTAGGAATGGTTTTTCCACATTCAGCAATGACCAGAACAAAGAGATAAAGTCAATCAAGATATATAATTTTCTTCATAAAATGTTTATTTTCTTGGAGCATAAAATAAAAATCAATTGATCTCTATAACTAGTAGTCATGAGGTTCACAATGACAACTCTTGTGCACTTAACAACAAAAATGAGAAACAAGTAGCATGAAGTAAAATGGAGAATGCCAGGCTTAGGAGGAGATGAATCCATGGGTAAAAACTAATCAAGCACCTTCTCTTGAGAGATCAAACCAGAGAACAGGGCTCATTTACTTTTCACAAAGAAACCATTTAAACTTCTTCCCACCCAAGGCATTTGTTGTAAAATTTTCTCCCCAGAGAAATCTTTCATAGTAATGGGAACAATCAAGTGACATTTGTGTTTAAAATTCTACTCTCCCAGGTTTTGCAGTGTTTTTTTTTTTGTTTTTTTTTTGGCTAAAGTCATTTGCTAATGGAAGCGTCTAGAATTTTTGAGGGATGAGTATTACTAAAAAAACCTAAACCTGGCCAATACTACTCTGAATTTAAAAACTTAAAAAAATTCCCTAGACCACTGAATCTGCTTTAGTAGGAATTAGGCTATACATTCAGTGCATCACTGAAAAATCTCCAATCGCTCATATGATTCAGGCAGATAATCAGGGTAATGGACAGATAAGTAAATGCACAAAGGGTGATACTAACATCAGAAGAGCACATGGACATAGAGAGAGCCATCGGAAGGTAAAACAAATGTTTGACCCCAAGTCTTATCACACAACTCCACTGAGAAGATATCATTATTGTTATGCTTCAAAAGTCTTTGGGTAATTATTTTGTTGCTAATTTTAGAAGGTACTGGAGATTGAACTCAGGAACTCTTAAATGTGAAGCAGGTGTTTAACCCCCTGAGCTACATCTGCTTCCCTTAATAATTGTTTTTTAATGTAGCAAATTTCAACTGTATGATTAAAATTTTAGTTATCTGGTTTTATTTGTGGCATTTAGATTATTTCTCAGATTTTGTTAGCCAAATTAATGTAAACAATATCATTGAAATTCTAATGCATATATTCAGATATACTTTTTAAGAGCAGAAGTAAAATTACTCATCAATGTTCAATATTAAGATTATATATTACCCTATTCAAAATAATTTTTATGGTGTTTCACTTATATAATTAAAACGCCTTTATTAATTTCTTGTATCAATGACTTCACTTTGGAAATTTTAAATATTTAAAAGTAATGTATTGATTTTCAAATTTCTGATTCACGTGAGGACACTGTATATATAGAATTATTTCAAAATTTTATATATTTTTTGTAATAAGAATTAATTTTAGAGATTTATTAATAACTAATAATCAATCAGATTGTTCAAATTAGTTGATCTGGGAAAAGAAAAGGCAGAAGATTGATAGGTGATAATTGTATTCTATCCATTACTTTGCTTTCAGATTACAAATTTTCCAGGTCATAATTCCAATTTCTTTCCTCAAAATGTAAGCACTCATTTTTTAAAGATAGAAACTCATCATGTTGCAATATTTCAAAGCTCCAGAAATCCGTGCTTCTAGATTCTTCCAAAAGAAATGCATTTTTATTTGTTCCAGTGTATTTTTCTGGAATACAGTTGTGAATATGCAAGATGATTATTGAATTACATTTCCTAGAATTATAAACAAATTTACCAAAATCTGCTTACCTTTAGTTCCCATGTTCCAGTGAAAATGAACTACTTACATTTAAAGAAATTTTTATTTCTTTCAATTTTGCCTTAACTTCTCATGTTTATTTGTTATCTTGTCTAAAGGCTTAAGATTTTCCCATTTTCCAATATTCATCTCTAATATCCTTCCTCCATGCAACCATACTTACTCAATTTAGAGCAGAGGACTCTCTCTCTCTCACAATCTGGTACCTCTGTCATAGCATCAGGTAAAATGTTGCATTTATCCATTTATGTTTCACCATTCTCCTACCATTGCTGGTAAAGGATTTCACTTTAGAGTGTACCTTAGTTCAACCATAACTTGACCCAAGCATTCCTTCATGACCCAGCCCCTGCTTTCTTTTAAAAAACCTCATTTCTCATCACAGTTGTTTTGACTACTTTCACTCTACTGAAGACTATTTTGCTAGTTCCTTTCACATTTAACACAGTAGGGTCACTAGCACCTCAAAATAAGCAACACCGTAGTTTTACATAGTGACTGGTTTTTAGTCACACAATTAATATGTTTCAAATTCACTTCCTTCAAATTGACTGGGGATGTTAGATGATGCCAAATCAGGCATTTGCTTCAATTTTAGTTGGTAGGCTTCAGAGAGAAGGAGAAGAAATGGTTGGAACCTTCAAGAAGGGAAAATAGTTACATACCTTGAAATCCATTTTGATATGTCTTGTGGAAGGGAAAAATGCCACCATTTGACAAAGCAGAATGGGAAGCTTTTTCTCTAGGAAATATCCAGACAAGGAATTGAAGGGAATGTAGAAAACTGTTTGAAATGACTTGGGAATAGGTGTCACTGATGACAGACTAGGCATTCATTAGGGTTCAATGGAAGTTTCTGGGATTCTCAAGGGAAGAGGGAGATAAAGTGTGCTACAGCCAGCATTTAGTGAACTATTTTATTAAGAATAAGAATGTGTGTTTGTTTGGAAAAAAACAGACATTCATTGCCTCTTCTCCATCATTTTCTCACTTCTTAGCATCATTTATTTCTATACAGCAGAGCCTGGAAACACATTGTCTCTTAAGGGATTGGTTTATGGGATGCCACATACTTAGTATGGAAACTAAAACTGGGCAGAGTCCTTGCTTGGTCTTGTGTTTAGTTATACAACCAAAATTGAGATCTCCACCAGGTGTTTGTGCAAAGAATGAACGTATTTATTCCACACATTGCATGCTACAGACAGGCAGATAAAGAGGGTTCAGTTTATCAAGTGATTCTGTTTTAATAACTTTTTATACATTGAAGTGTCATTATGAATAGTAACTCAATAAATTTAATATGAAGTTTAATTTTTAAAAAATAGTTAATTTAATAATTTTATCCATCTTTTATATGAGAGCTAAACTTAATTGTTCATTTTTAATGTGTTGCAAGTTTATAAGCATCATGATTTTGTTATCTCATTCAATCATCAAACATGTATATGAGTCCCATAGAGATTAGATAACATTCATATGGTTTTCCACTATAAACAAGGTCTCAAATCAAGAGATGCTTGTGACAGGAAACATTTTCTAAATGAATACACTATTTTCCCCACAAACATCTATCTTTCTCACACAACATAGGAACTTCATTTGATTTCTCTCCTTAGAGAATGATGCTGTTTTTAATGAAGGGAGATTATGGATATTTCATATAGGCATGAGGGTTGTGTTTGGACCTACTATTAGAAGTGGCAATTTCCAGAGTGCAATCATTTTAGTCAGCTTGTGTTATCTGCAGTAGTGTTGTGATCTTTATTCCCACTGCATGGAATGTAAAAATTATATTGGGTGTAATTTTGTCTTAGCATGAATTATCTTTATCTCTTGAATCATTGAGAGCTAACTTTGTATTAATATTATAATTTATTATAAAATTTTATTGAAGAATATCATCCATACATGCACATAAATAACCAATAAGTGTATGGTAAAATTTCTGATCTTACAAAACAAGCATGCATATAATCATAAAGGACTCCCTTATATCACACCAATACCAACATCATGCATTGTTGTGAAATATTCATTATAACCTATGAAAGAACATCATTAAAATAATTCTACAAACTCCAACCCATATATTACATTTGGTGTATTTTTCTCCAACTCACCCAATTATTAATAGCTTTTATTAGTATTACATATTTTTTATACTTTATGAGAGAACATTGTTCTCCTTTTTGTTTTGTTACCACAATCCATCTTCCCCAGTGGATTCCCTGTGTAATGTAGTCCCATAGTTTGTTCAATCTATTCAAAATGTACACTCAGTGTCTCTCATTTTCACCACAGATTTGTGCTATCATCAGCTCAGTAATTTTTGAATGTTTTCAATAATCCAAAATGAAAAACCCTTTACCATCTAATACCTCTTTATTGTGTCTTAGACTTCCTAGAAGATGGTTTTTTCTCAACTCTCTTACAAAACAATGGAGGAAGGGCCAACAATTCTCTTAAACAATGGAAGAAGGGCCAAATGTTATCTGAGGGAGCTGCTTTGGGAATCTGCAAACCAGTAGAGTGCTGCACATCATCCAGGAGGTAAAGGGAAAGAGAGACAAAGAGACCAAATGAAAACAGTAAGTTGCTCAACCCAGTGGCTGGGAACAGCACATATATCACATCCTCAAGGTGAATAGCCTCAGTAAAACCCCTGGCTCACTGCAGCCAACTAAGTGGGAAAGAAAGTTCTGCTCCTTGGGAGGAAGAAGGGTCTGGCTGAGGTATAGCATGGCTTCTATTCAGTGAGTTTGGCCAGCTGGGCTCCACTTGAATCTCAAAAAAGCTCTACTCAGCACTAAAGTGGCCCCAGGGAAAGAGGTGGTATCTAATCAGGCAAGCTGTCACAACCAACCAAAGAGAGAGGAATTAATTCAGTGAGGGTCTTGAGGAAGACAAATTCCTAACCAGTCCTGGTGAGAAGGACACCAGAAGAGATAGCCAGCAAACTGTTAGAAGCTTAACTTGCCAGAGAAAAGGGATGGGGAAACTGGATAAGCTGTCATAAACCTTTAAAATCTTTTAAGTGGGTGTTGTTCAGTGGAGAAATGCATGCTTCACATATACTAAATTCTTGGTTCAATTACTGGTACCCCATTAGAGAAGCGTTCCAGTGAGTGATCTACTAATTTGTCAGGCACCAAATAGTACCCAATAATAAGAAGTTATAGACTGTTTTTCTGTTTGTTTGTTTTGGGCTTTTTTGAACTGTTATTTTTAAGTTTTTATCATTTTTAATTTATTTTATTTTTTATTCTTTATTTTATTCTCTAAAACCAGGTATCTTACCTGTGGAAGGTAGGCTTCAGGGTGATTGATGAGCACTGGCAGCCTGAGATCATTCACTGGAGCCTAAGACAGAAGCCTGTTTTTCCTGGGTTGTTTTTTGTTAGTGTGTTTGTTTCATTGTTTTCATTTCTCTTTCTTTGTTTCCTTATTTCTTATCCTTATATTTCCCCCTTTATTTCTTTATTTTCCTTCTTTCATTTTTCCATCTTCAGCTGTTTTTCTTTCATTACACCTTTTCTTCTTTTGCCTTCCTTTTTTCCTCTTCTTCTTTTCTGTTTTTTATTTTATTCTATTTTTTCTTGTTTCATTTTTATTCCATCATTTTTATTCTTATACTTTTGTGTTTTTTATGATTATTTGTTCTTATTACATATTTACTTTTCTGTCTCTTTTATGTTTCCATTTTTATCTTTTTATTATTACTATTTTTCTTTTTTTCTTCTTCTCGCTTTCATTTTCTATGTTCTTCATATTTTCTCAAGATCACAGAGACAACTATAAGGATATATAATAAGTACAACCAAGTGTTAAAAAGGAATCTTAACACAAAACAAAACAATATAAAAACCTAGATTAGAAAGAGAAGCTGAGACTCTGACAAAGAGATCAAGATAAAAATACACCTAGACAAAAATAAAATAATTACAAGCCATACTAAGAAACAGGGAAACATTTCCTAGACTAATGAACAAGTTAAAAAACAGGAGGTGATGCAGATTGTGGAAGAGCTAATCAATGATGTCCAAACAAATAAAAATGCACTTAATGAAGTGAGGGAATAGATAAAAGATACTTAACAAAACCCTTGGGGACCAAATGAAGAAATTTTAAACTTTACATAAAAAGATAACAGATATGATGGTGATGAAAAGCACAATACAAAAAAAAAATTTCTGGAAGCACATAATGGCAGATTTAAACAAGCAGAGGAAAGATTCAGTGATGTTGAAGACAGTACATCTGAACTCAGACAGATAGCAGAACATACAGATAAAAAGAGAAATATTCAGCAAAGACACTGGGAATTGAGTGACAATATGTAAAGTGCACAAACATGCATATAGGCATCTGAGACTGAGAAAAGATGGGACAAGGGGGAAGAAGGTGTGTTGGAGGAAATAATGGCTGAAAATGTCCCAAACCTTTTGAAGGACATGGATATATAAGAACAGAAATTACAGCACACTCCCACCAGTATAAAATCTAACAGGTCTACCCTGAGATGTATACTTACCAAATTCTCAAATGCTCAAGACAAAGTGAGAATACGGCAAGCAGCAGCAGAATGGATATTTATCACATACAAGGGAAACTCAATCAGATTAAGTGCTGATTTCTCATCTGACACCATGGAGGTGAGAAGGCATCGACTGACATAGTTATGATGCTAAAAGAAAAAAAATGTCAGCCAAGAATTCTATATCCAGCAAAGCTGAAATTCAAAAAATGAAGGAGATTTATAAATGTTCACAGAAAAACAGAAATAGAGAGTTTCTCAATAAGAAACTTGTCTTTTAAGAAATACTAAATGGAGTTCTGCAGGTTAAAGGAAAAAACAGGAGCTAGTGGGTTGGAGGAGTGTGTAGAAAGGAATATTATTAGTAAGAATAAATAAAAAGATAAAAAGAGAAAATATGACAAATATAAAACTAAAGAAAATATGGCTAATGTAAGTAATGCCTTGACAGTAATAACATTGAATGTTAATGAATTAAACTCTCCAATCAAGAGACAGATTGGCAGAAGCTATAAGAAAATATTACCCATCTATACATTGTCTGCAATGAATTCACTTTAAGAAATAGAATTTAAATGCAACATTATTGTAAGAGACAAAGAAGGATATAATATATTTTAAAAAGGGATAATCAATCAAGATGAAAGAAAAATCATAAACACATATGCACCTAAACAGGGTGCCTCAACATTCATAAGGCAAACATATGAAAAACTAAGTCAAGAATTAGATACCTCTACAATTATAGTGAGATTTTAATACACCCTATCAACATTAAACAGAACATCTCAAAAAGAGTCAAAAAAAAAAACAAACCAGAGACCTTGAATAATACATTAGTGTATCTAGACCTAATAGTCATATACAGAATAATACACACAAATACAGCAGGATATACATTCTTCTTTAGTGCACCTGGATCATTCCCCAGGATAGACCACATGTTAAGTCACAGTCTCAGTGAATTCAGAAAGATTTAAAATTTTCAAAGTAATTTTTCTGACCATAGTGGAATGAAGTTGGAAATCAATAAGGCACAGAGAACCAAAGTTGGGACAAAGATATGGAGGGTAAACAACATAACCTTAGATAATCAGTGGGTCAAGGAGGAAATTGCAAGCAAAATCAGTAACGATATTGAAACAAATGAAAACGAGAACACAAAATGTAAAAACATATGGGGTGGAGCAAAAGCAGTTCTGACAGGGAAATTTATACTAATAAATGCCTATTTTAAAATGAAGAAAGAGCTAAAATCTGAAACCAAACTGCACACCAAGAAGAACTACGAAAAAAAAAAAAAAAACCAACAAACTAATACCAAGCAAGTTGATAGAAGGAAATAACAAATTTTAGAGAAGAGCTAAATGAAATTGAGAATCAAAGCACTAGAACAGAAAAACAAAACCAAAATCTGCTTCTTTGGGAAGATTAAAAATTTGACAAAGCATTCACTGGACTAACAAAGAAAAATGGAGATGAAAACACATAAAATAAAATTTAAAAATGAGGGAGACGTAATCACCACCAATACCACAGAAATAAAGTTTATCATAAGAGATAACCTGAAAAACTACATGGCAATATGGTGGCTAACTTAGATGAAGTGGACAAATTTCTAGAAACACACAATCACTCTACATCTATGAAAGAAGAAATGGATGAACTCTACAGACCAATCACAATTAACAATATTAAATTAATCTTAAAAACCTTCCAACTAAGATGAGCACAGGACCAGTTGGCTTCACATGGGAATTCTACAAATGATTCCAGAAAGAACAAATACCAATCCTGCTTAAAATTTTCCAAAATATAGAAGTGGATAGAACATTCCCTACCTCATTCTATGAAGCCAACATCATGCTAAAACCAGAGTCACAAAAAGACGCCACAAGAAAAGAATTTGACAATCTCTCTAAATTGTCCTGGATGCTAAAATCCTCAAAAAATTACTTGCTAAATATATTCAACAACACATCAAAGGAACTAAACATCACGATAAGGTGGGGTTTTCCCTGGTATGCAAGTATGTTTCAGCATAATAAAATAAATCAATGTAATACAGAACATTAAAAGATTGACAGATGGCTCAAAATCTTCCTCTCTATTTCTATTTCTTGTAAACCTATCTTCCAGACATTAGCTGTCTCTGACTGCTCAATTTCCTTAATTCATATCAGTGAGGTCATATTGTAAGCCATCACTCATATGGAAATAACTATGGTAAGGTGAAAGAGTGCAGTTGTATATTGAAGGGATAGGACAGGAGGGTAGTGATATTATTGGGTTGGGTAGTGCAGGGTTGACAGGTGGGTAGATTGGGAAGGGTGGGTTAGAAGGTCCAGGATACAGGAGGGATGGTTGGGAGAGGGACCAGGCAAACACCAGGGATTTTCTGGTTTGTGGCTGAAAGTATAGATTTGAGAATGCTCTTATGGCAATATGTCAAGGAACGGTGAATGGTTTAGGGTGTTGGATGGGGGGGCGGGGCATTCGGGACAGGTGCACCTGGAGCAGGCTTCTAGGGAGTATGTGAGTGATCATTTTGTCATAATGTGTTGTACCGTGGGTGGAGACCCACATAATGAGCGGAAAGGAGTGAACTTCCATTCTCGGGAGGACCGATTTGTGCAGAAATAGATAGGAGGGAGTCCCTCAAGAGCAAGGGCAGTTCCTAATTGAGGAGGACAGACCAGAGTGTCAGACCTCAGTCTTGTTGCATGTAACTATGAATTTTGTCATCCAACAAGTCAAGCCAGGGGGTTGCCATGGACCCCGGGGAGATGGGGAGGGAAGAATAGAATTGATCGAACAGGGGGTATTTAGTGGTCAGTGAAATTGTTCTGCATAATCTCCCAGTGGTAGACACAGGCCATGGTAAATATCATCAGAATTTGTAAAAGTGTATGGTCTAAAGTGTAAAACATAGTGTAAACCATTGACCATGTTTAGTAGCTATGTTTCACTATTTGTATATCAGTTATAACAAAGCTACCATCCACATGTAAAAATGTATTAATATGGGGGGAAGAAAGAGGGAGAATGTTGAGTATATGAGAGTCTCCTGTATTCTGTGTGGGTCTTTGCTGTGACCTAAAGGTTCTTTGAAAACAAAATGAAATGTAGTGAGACACTGGGGAATGAGTGGGGGAAGGTGCCACAGTACAGACAGAACACCAGATATTGCAGTGATGAAAGGCAAAATGTCAAAAAAAAATTTTAATAGTTTTCATTTTTTTAGCATCCCAATCTTAATTTTATTTGATTTTTAATTTTTTAAAATTTTTATGTATTTTATCTCATATTTAATCTTATCATTATAATTTCATTTTCCTATTAATTGTATTTGGCTATTGTAATGGCTTCATCTTTGAAGAAGATTTGGATCACAGATGAGTTACAAGTGGGACAGGGGAGGATTGTGGGTGTGGGGTGTCAGGGATGGGGGTTGCATGGGAGAAAGTTCACCTAAGCATACATATAAGGTATATAAAAATGTCCAAATATTCATGGGGCATTGTCACAGTGGGTGGAGACCCACACCATAAACAAGAGAATACTGAAGTGCCATCCTGGAGAGCTCTGCCACAGTATCTAATGGAGCAGCAACAATCCCACAAGTGCAGGGGCAGTGACTGGTGAAGGAGGATGATCCACTGATGTGCCCTTGATATTGATGCCTAGACTTATGAGTTTTTGCTCTTGAAATTGAAACTTAGCCTATTGTTATAAGGTGCCTAAGGGTTGCCTCCTGAGAGCCACTTTGTTGCTCAGATGTGGCCTCTCTCTAAGCTAAACTCAGCATATGAATTCATTGCCTTCCCCCCAGCATGGGACATGACTCCCAAGGAGGCTCCCTGGCACTGAGGAATTGCTACCAAGCACCAACTAACAATTCAACTGGAAAAAGACCTCGAATAAAAGGGGGAAAATGTAAAGACAAATAAGTTTATATGGCTAAGAGACTTCAAAGTGAGTCAAGAGGTCATCCCAGAGGTAATGCTTATACCCATCTCAGCAGGATCTCATAGACTTCCAAAGTGAATACTATCCCAAATAGAGGGCTTTGGAAACACCCAGGTCATATGGTCAGTGCACATAGCTCCAGAGTTTGGTGCCTTGCCGGTGGGCCTTACTTTGGAGTTTGCGCTCCTGAGAGTGACAGAGTTGGACTCAATTATGTCTTCCCTGCATGTGGCTCATCTGTCCCTTCTGTTTAAACTTTTACTTTTTGCTAGAGTTTATAGATATGCATTCAGAGACTCGAGTCTTTGGGCTGTACATGTGCCAGCTGGTCCCAGAACCTCAGTGGAGCTGCAACACATACTATACAGCTCATTGGACTCACCCAGGACAACTGGTGGGGATATAATGATGGACAATGGCTATCACAGGGAACAGAGAGAGTCTGCTCCTGCAAGCAGGATAGTCCCAGCCATTTTTCCCATGGGATATAAGCCCCGTTTCAACTGACAGTTGAATGAACAACACCTTCCCAGGAATCCTCAGGATTGGGAGAAAAGATATGGGCTAGAGTGGACTTAATGGTATTCTACTATAGATATATTGTGATTCTAGCAATGGAAGAAATTACAGCATTGATGTGGAGCCAGTGGCCACTGGAGGCCCTTGGGGTAAGAAGAGGGAAAAACAGTTGTAATATGGGGGCTTTTTTGGGACTTGGGAATCATCCTGAGTGACATTGCAATGACAGATATAGGCCATTTAATATCATCACATAACATGCAGAACTGTGTGGGAGAGAGTGTAGACTACAATGTGAACTATGCTCTATGTTTAATGGCAAAGCCCCAGATTGTGTTTATCAATTACAACTAATGTTCCACACTAATAAAGAACCTCATTCATGTGGGAGGTTGTGGGAGGTGTGGGAAGTGGGAGATATGGGAATCCCTATATTTTTTGTGTAACATTTTTGTAACCTAAGTAGCTTTTAAAGAATAAAAAAAAATAACAAAAACAAAAAACAACTACAACAAAAAAGATCGAGAGAAAAAAATCACATGACAATCTCTAATCATAGGAATAGAAGGAAACTTCCTCAAGATGATACAGGATATATATGAAAAACCCACAGCTAACATTTCATTCAATTGTTAAATTCTAAAGGCTTTTCCTCTAAGATCTGCAACAAGACAAGTATGTCCTCTTTACTGCTTTTATTCAAAATTGTGTTAGAAGTACTTGCTCAAGAACATAGTAAAAAAAAAAGTTTTATCAAGCATCCAAATTGGAAAGGAAGAAGTAAAAATTAATTAATTGCAGATTACATGATCCTATACATAAAAAGCCCTGAAAGTTGTAAAATAAAAGTTCTAGAACTGATAAATGAGTTCAGTATAGTGGCAAGATATAAGATCAACATGCAAAAATCAGTGGTATTTCTATACACCAATAATGAGCAATCTGAGGAGGAAATCAAGAAAAAATTCCATTTACAAAAGCACCTAAAAGAACCAAAAACATACGAATAACCTTAACTATAGATGTAAGGGAACTGTACACAGAAAAGTGCACAATATTGTTAGAGGAAATCAAAGGCCAAGATACATGGAAGAATTTTCATGTTCATGGATTGGAAAAACAAACATCAAGATGTCTGTCCTACCAAAATTGATTTACAGCAGCATTTTTTACTGAATCAGAAAAGCTAATAATGAAATTTATTTGGAAAGGAAATAGGTCCAAAATAGTCAAACATATATTGAAAAAGGAAAACAAAATTGGAAGAATCAGGCTCTCTGACTTTCAAGCATACTATAAATTTACAGTGGTCAAAATTGCAAGTTAGTGGCACAAGGATAGACATATTGACAAATGGAAACTAATTGAAATTTCTTATATAGATTCTCACATATATGGTCAACTGATATTCAAGAAATTACTTGGCCCATTCAACTTGAATAGAATGGTCTCTTTATAAAGACTGCTTGGAGAACAGTATATCCGAAACAAAAAGAATGAGAGTGGATTTCTAGTTCATTCCCTATGCCAAAATGAACTTCAGATGGATCAAAGACCTAAATATAAGAATCAAGACCATAAAGCTCCAAGAAGATAATGTAGCGAAGTATCTAGGAGATCTTGTAGGAAGAAACGGTTTCATAAACATTACACCCAAAGCATGATCAATGAAAGAAAAAATAGATAACTGGGACCTCCTCAAATTTAAAAGAAAATTGCTCTTCAAAGGAATATGTTATAAATTGGAAAGGCAGCACATTCAATGGGAGAAAGTATTTGCTAACCATTTATCTGTTAAGGGTATAAGATGCAGAATATATAAGGAAATCCTACATCCCAAAAATAAAAAGACAAAAAACCCATTTTAAAAAATGGCAAGAGATTTGAATAGACACTTCTCCAAATAAGAAATACAAATGGTTGAAAAGCACATGAAAAGATGCTCAGCCTCATGAGCTATTCAGGAAATGCAAAACAAAACTACAATGAGATATCATCTTGCGCCTATTATACTGGCAGCTCTTAATAAAACCAATAACTACAAGTGTTGGAGAGGATGTGGAGAATAGGGAACACTCACTCACAGCTGGGTGGGGAATATCTAATTGTGCAGCCATCGTGGAAGACCTTTTGGCATTTCCCTAGGAATCTTACTATAGAACTGCCATATCATCTAACAACCCTATTACAAGTATATACTCAGAAGAATTGAAAGCAGGACCATGATCATATATATGAACACCAATGTTCATAGCAGCATTATTCCATATTGCCAAAATTTGGAACTAACTCAAGTGTCCATCAACAGATGAAGTGATTGGCAAATTGTGGTATATACATACAATGGAATGTTACACAGCTGTAAGAAGGAATGCAATATTAACACATGGGACAGCATGGATAAATCTTGAAGACATTATGTTGAGTGCAGTTAGCCAGTTAATGAAGGCTAAATACTGAATGATCTCACTGATATGACTTAAGCAAATAAAGGAGAGTCAATGAGGAAAAATTTGGAAGAAAGTTTATGAGGAGAAATAAAGGGAGTAGAGCATGATGAGCCAATGGCCAATATGTGCAAAATCTATTAAAATGTGGAAGGGTGTTGATGGGCAGTGGATGGCAGTGATATTGGTGCACTGATGAGATTCAGCTCAATGATGCTGGAACGTAAGGGAGTGGAGAGTGAGGGGTTTGGGTTGTGCTATAAATGAATCTGTATGGAGGGTGAGCAGAAGGAGCAGGTGAACTCTGGGGATTTGTGGTTAAAACTACAATGGCAGGGCATTCTGACAAATTTGGCAAGGTAGGGTTACTGGTGCAGGGCACAGGTGGTGGGATAGAATGCACATGGGGCAGGTTGCAATGGAATATGAAAGTATTCATGTTAGCATAGTGTGTTTTTTCAGTGGGTGTAGATGCAAATAATAAACAAAAAATATTAACCTCTCATCTTGAAAAGTCCTGCTATTTTCTCAATTAGAGGGTCAACTACCACTCATGAACATAGGCAGTACTTAATAAAAGAAAACAGGCCAATATGTCAAGCCCCCAGTATTATTGTGTGTAAATATGAACCTTATTCTTCAAAATTTGAAACTTAGTGGTTACCATAGGTTGTGAGAATAGAGACAGGGAAGAACAGAATAGATGGAATATAGGGCACTTTTCAAGCATTAGAATTGTTCTGCCTGATTTTGCAATGACAGAAATAGGCCATTTTAAGTTTTGTCACTACTTATAAAATATATTGTGCAAAATATAAACTATTGACCATGGTTAGTAACAAAACTACGATATTTGTAAATCAATTGCAAAGTTGTACCATACACATGTAAAATATTATTCAAAGGGGATAGAGAATGGGAGAGGAGGAGGAATTTGATTATATGAGAATCCTTTATATTTTCTATGTGACTTTTCTGTAACTTAAAGCTTCTTTGA
>JAQZBX010006121.1:0-54170 GCA_029593785.1 Cabassous unicinctus | reverse complement strand
GGTCTGGCTTTATTTGTGAGGACTACAGAATTTTGATTTCAGGATATAATGCAAGGGCTCATGATGTACATTTTAGTACAATAAGCGATGGTGATAGTTCTGCTCACTGGTTAATAGCCTGGGATTTGGAGTTAGGGCAGTCAGGAGGAGTCAGGAGGAATCAGGAGATTGCAGCCCAAGCAATCTTTTTCAAAGGAAACGATCTTAAGTCACATCTCAGTTTATAACCTTCAGTAGTTTCCCATTCTTTTTTAGAACTAACACTGGAATCCCACAAGGCTCTGTGCCAGCTGCTCCATCCTCAACTCCAGCCTCTACTCCTATCTGGCTCCCCTCACTTCCTGCTCCAATCACACTGCCTTCATTTAGACCAATGATTCTCAACTGCTGGTGATTTTGCCTCATGGGGGACATTTGGCAATATCTGGAAACATTTTTCGTTGTTACAACTAGAAGGTGAGAGGTGTGCTACTGGCATGTAGTGTGTAGAAGCCAGGGATGCTGCTAAACATCTTACAATGCACAAACCACTCCCACTAACACCATCAAAGAATTATCTGGACCAAATGTCACTAGTGCTGAGGTTGAGAAACCCTGATTTAGGCCTTTGCTCACACTTCGCTCTCTCTCATCCCCAGCCTTGCCCAAACTGTTCTATCTGCCTGACCAGTCATGCCCTCTTCCTTGTCCCTTCTTTGTCCCTCCCTTTTCCCCAATTAATTTCCATTTGCCATTTTGATCATCACTCTCTTATAGAGGCTTTCTTGGCTCTGTTCCCAGATAAATATTACACCTTTCAAAGAATTATGGAGCGCTTAAGAATATTAGTAGCAATTTTACAGGTACTTGTAAAATGTTTGATTAGATTTCTGCCCCAAGAACAGCCGGTGGTGAGATTCACCTACCTTGCATTCACCACAGTATTCCCAGCAGCTAGCACAAAACTGTCGTGCAATATTGAATGAATAAAAGTTTGATAGCCTCACCTATAAAGAAGAGTAATCGTGTCATTAGGTTGTGAGGATAAAATAAAATGATACATGTAAACCACTGAGCATAGTGTCCAGAGAGAGATACAGGATCTTTAGCTTGTGGACAAGCGAGGAACGCACGGGACTGCATTTCACCGCTTTTACGCCTTCTTGCAGGCCCTCCCTCTACTGAGGAATTCTGCCCCCTCCCAACTGGAAACTGGTATTTGTTGCGCCTGCGCCTTCCTGCCTCCACTTCTTTTGTCCCTCTTCCCATTGGCCAGCCACAAAACTAGTCTGTCGCTACTGCGCATGCCCCATATTATGGTCCTCGCCGGCGTCCTACCAAAGAGCGCAAAACCTGACAATTCGCTTGCGCGAGCTGGCGTGCCCCGGAAGCAGTTCTTTGGCCCTGTGACACGTAGCAACCGGGCCCGTTCAGGGTCTGGAACTGAGGTTGAGGGTGGTATTTGGGGCTGCTGAAGCTGTTGTTGCCGCCACAGCTGCGCTTGGTGAGTGTCCCAGGCCTGTGACACACTGTTCGACTTCTCTCCACACCTGTGTAGCACGACTTGTCGCCGTCTTTCGGCGCCGCACCCTGGTTCTTTCCCTTTAGACCCTCGCTCCCTTTCAGGCTGTTGCTTCTGACGTGGCCCCTGAACCTCAGGCGCGGCCTTCCAAGGGCTCTGTACTTTGCTGGAAGGCCATAATTTGCAAAAAGACAGCTGCGTTGTCAGCTGTAAAGCGCTGTCCCAGGGTGAGGCATCATCTTTGTACTTGTTGATATTTTAGACTACCACGGAACCACTCCTCCCACGTTCTCCGCCCCCAGTCTAAGGTATATTAAGTCCTTGAGGTGGAGGTTTCCCCAGGGCCTCGGTTTAGAGACTAGACATTTCCTTAGCACTCCCCTCCCTCAAGGACGCCGGTCCTCCAAATATTGCTCCGCAAAATTCCAAAAGAAATATTTGCTGCCTTCCGAGGGTATTTATTTAAGCAAAATATTGAGTTTTTTCTTCCCGAATTCAGTAGGACCTGCGGCACAAGTAGTATTTGTCATTTCTCTTTTATTGCAGGTCGTTTGCAATGTCGGGCTTTGATAACTTCAACACGGATTTTTACCAGACAAGTTACAGCATCGATGACCAATCACAACAGTCCTATGATTATGGAGGAAGTGGAGGACCCTATAGCAAGTAACTTTCCAGCTTTGGCAATTAATTTAGTCTAAATTGCAGTAAAAGCATGTACGCAGAGTATTTGATTCTGTCTAAAACTGAATGTGGGGACATGTCCCCTATCAGCAAGGTGAATTTTCATAATCTTCTTTCGTCCACTGGAGAGATCTGTGAAACTGGTTTGGATTTGAAGTTTTGCAGTTTGAGATCTTCTGCAAAATCTTCAGGTGTGCAGTAGGTGGGAAAGTAGCCTGTTGGGCATCAGTTTACTAGTAAAAGTATTTCTACATCATTTAAGATGTGGATGGCAGGGTCAGGTATGTAGAAGATAGGCTATTTAATTCATGGCATTAGTTAAAAATTAAAATCTCTTGAAGGCTTGTTTAGCAGTTTAAGTCCAACTTTCACACTTCATCAATGTTAGCTGAAAGTGCTTAGTGACATTGTTTAACAATGTATGGTCCCTATTATGAATCATCAGGTGATTTTCATATAGCAAATGGTAATCATTCTTATTATTTCTCCTACTGAAACCTTATGCTGCACAAGTTGCCAGTTACAGATTGAAGAGGGGTACTCAAAGCCTTTAGGCCAGGGGTTCTTAAGAAGGGGTCTGTGAGCTTGAATTGAAATTCAAAAAAGCATTATTCTTGGGGGGATTTGTTGGTGCAGGTGTGATATATTTATTAAATGATACAGATTGGGCTTAGGAAGGGGTCCGTGGTTTTCATGTGACTTGACAGAGGGGTCCATGGAACGAAAAACGTTAAGAACTCCTGCCTTAGGCCCTCTACTGTTAAAAAACTGATCTTTATATCTTTCCTGGTGTTTGTGGGCAAAACACATTAACTGAAGGTTTTCTGCCAATCTCTTTTCTTATGACCTTAGAGTTAATATTATCAGCTTCCCATCTGGTAAAGAAATTACCTGTACCAGTTTTGTTAAACCTTTTTTTTTTTTAGATGGTTTAGGACCTCTTTGAGAATCCTATGAAGATTATGGGTCTATTTCCCAGAAATACACACATACACTTACTTAAACACACATAAATGTGCATAAAACTTCAGGCAGTGCATGCATCATTTGATGCCATCTGTGAATTAAAAACCTCATGAAGATCAACCCAGGTTGAGGGAAAGGAAAGGTTGTGTATCCTGATAGCCTGCAAGAAACAAGTAATACTAGAATGTGTTTGAATTAATAAATCTGAATGAAAGTACCTAAGAATTTAAAAAAGAAACAACAACAAAAAAACAAGTTCAGCCCCATAGCATGGTCTGTCTTAGATAGGATATAATTTCTATAACACATAAGATCCTTTGAGTCTGCCTAATTTAATATATTTTATTCCATTTTTTTCCCCCTAAAACTTAACTCATTGAAAAATGAGAGTGAGCATGTGAAAAATATTCTCTATGAATCACATTTTTCCTTTCTGTTAAATTCTCACCAGTGAAGGTTCATCTCTTTAGATCAATTAACTGGGCAGAAATTGGAAGAATATTGAGAGGTTTTCAATTCACCAGTTTACCTAAATATGTATTTTTGGTGATTGCTCTGCATGCAGGAGGGCTAATGAATGTGAAATTGACCAGGGATCATCTAATGAATTCTTGACTATAACAGCAATAGGGCTGTGGAGAACCTATCTCTTTTGGCAGGCCTTCTTTAGTTGAATGAGGCTTGGACTCAACAGAACCATTCCATCTAGATTGCAACCTCTTAGGTTCCTCTGTCTCTGCCTTTCTTTCCTTTGATGCCCATGTTTGCATCACTTATAAGTGTGACTTATCATTCCATCTATCATTGCCTCATTTCAGTTCTCCACACAGCAGTTGCTTAGATATTCTGTTGCCTACTATTTTCCTCAAAATTCCATTCCAACCAAACCAGCATTACTTCAGTACTAACAAAAAAGTTTTACTCCTGATGATTATATTAAACCTTTACTGCCAGTTAGTGAATATGGGATAATGGTGATGATGCATGGGGAAAAAAAGAAGCCTAATGCCTTAGCAGCTATCAGTTTGGATTTCTGAGCTCTATAGAAAATTGGGACTCTTCCACTTTGTGTACATTCAGTTAGATTTGCAAGAGGCATTTTAAGCATCCAACTCTGTTTATCAGATAATATTCTGTTTTGTTTGCTAACTTGAGAGCAAAGATCTGTTGATAACGTTTACCTCTGTTGTTGACAAAAATCTACAAATATGGTAATACTTGGATTGTCTTCAAGTTTGACTTGACTTATTTTTAGTCCAGAGTTCTGTATTTTCACCTTATGCAGTCAACTTTAACATTTTGCATGTTTTTTTCTATGGGTAGTTCATAGGTCCCATTTATAAATTCATATACAAAAAGAGAAAGATCATAGTCTGTCAAGTTATAATGTCATGTTGGGTCAGGTCCCACATTGTGTTCTAGATACGCCTATAAAATATACAGTAACACTAGTTGCCTACTTTTTGAAATATTGAAATCTGGTGTTTTTTCAACCTTGGCTTAACTAATAACTTTTTGGAATATATGAGGGTTTTCATGAATTAGGTAATCAACATAATGTGTTAAGAGACTTTTACATTCTTTGCTGTTGGTACAAGTGCTTGTGAAAGTGCTTAGTCTCTGCTACTTTTCCTGCTGTGAAAGTGTTGATTCAGTCTGAAATGATCATGCCTGCCATACCATGTTTTAGTTGAAAACCAGCAGGAGCAAGCAAGTCAGGAATTTTCCTGACCAGGTTGTGCCAGAAAAAGAAAATAGTGAAATTTTATGGTGCTTAACACTGTTGTTTTTCTCTTCCTTATGTGAAATTTGTAGATCTATATCTGTGGTTATCAATATATGGACTGTAGACCTTAAGTCTTCAGAGGATCCTTAAGATCTTTCAGAGAGTCCCTAAGGTCAAAACTATTTTTATAACAATAATAAGACATTACCTTTTTAGGTGTGGTGTGGTGACATTTGCACTGATGTTGCAAAAGCAATGGTTTTCAAAACTACTATATGAGTGTGAATCAAGGCAGTGGCATCAAATTTTTCTAGTAGTCATGTATTCTTCACCGCCACACACGTGGGAAAAAAAGCCACTTTCACATATTAATACCCTTGATAAGCACTAAGAATATGAAATCCTGACCCTTGAGTATACATCCTTTAAATATTCTGTGTGACAAAATTGGAAATAGTCACAAAACACTTCTACTCTCTACTAAATTATGATGGTTGTGTTTAGAAAATCAGCAATTGTTTGAGCTGCAGGCTGAGCCAACCACTTTTTTAATGGAACACCATTCACCATTTTTACTTGAAAGAATAACTTGACAGACACTAGTTTTTCAGACTTGAATATTTGGCAGATATTTTTTCAAAATGAATGAAGTGAGCATGCCACTTAAAGGAAAACAACTGACAATATGTGTTACCAATGACAAAAAATTTAGATTTTAGGCAAAAATGAGGATTTTGGAAACCTTGTACCCATTACCGTGAACTTGTGAGCTTTCAAGCAGGTAACTTTTTTTTGATGACATCACTGTGATATTAACAAATGTGATTTTTTTAAATATATATTGTAGAATGAAATGTGTCGCTATTTGGAGGATCTGTATTACTCACTGAGTCAGTATTTTCCAAATGACCAAAGCATGGTGTTATAAAATCATACATAGGTAAAAGATCCATTCAAAGTACAAGACAAGCAATGAATTTTAATGCAACAGTAGAAAAAGTTCATGGATATTGTTTCAGTTTCCACATTGCAACTTTAGTTTAAAAAACTACCACTTTATTTTGAGTTTTGGTGTATCATCAGAAACAATATCCACAGTAATCTGTAAAAGTTATTCAAATACCTCTCTTTTTTCCAACTACATGACTCTAAGGCTAAATTTTCTTCAGATACTTCAACTAAAACGTATTATTAACAAATTGAAAGGAGAAGCAGACACAATACTCCAGCTGTCTTCTATTAAACCAGACATTGAGATTTTCAAAACTGCAATAGTTTTTTTCTCATAAAAAATACTGATACTAGCATGAATGGGATCTATTGTTTTTAAACGAATTAATAAATACCTTGAAGATTTCTCAGTTTTAATTTCTAATACAGTAAATGATGATACATATAACCCACATAAGCAAAAACTCTTTGGGATCCTCAATAATTTTTAAGAGTACAAAGGGGTCCCAAGATGAAAGAGTTTGCGAACTGCTGGTCTATACCATTATTTTCTGGGTTTTATGTTGCATGTTCATTCTGTCTTTCTCTCAGAATAGAATGTAATCCATTTATGCATGTTGTAGAAACCTTCATATGGTGTTTTTCTAGCTGTTGCATAGACTCACAGGTGGATTTCTGATAAATCCTAACAGGAATCAATACAGTAGCATATTGTATTAAATCAGGTAACGTGATTTCTTGTCCTAGTTCTACCAACTTGCACTAAGTGTATGTGTACAAATAGAAATCAATATATTTGCATGCCAAAAAGACTAGAAAAAATGCACAATTGTTAAGAGTTGGCTGCTTGAATCAGACAGCTTATTTTGACTCCTAGCACCAAATGGGCAAATTATTTTAACCCTAATTTCAGTTTCATATCTATAATGGGGAGGACAATAATATCTACTTCATAAGGTTATAGTGAGGATAACATGAGAGAATTTACGTTAAACACTTGTATCAGTACTGTGTACATAGTAACATTACAAAAAGGTTATTATAATATGTTTAATCATTTTAGTCACTATATATAAAAACTGGCAAAATAGGTATTCTAGGAATTGCATGACTAAGATTCCCTAGCTGCCAAAAATGAAAATTTAGGAATATAGAGGATGTCAGCTATTGGGGAGAGAGGCAGGTGTAATAATTCTGAGTACTAAAACTTTCTTTGATTTACAGACAGTATGGTGGCTATGACTACGCACAGCAAGGCCGATTTGTCCCTCCAGATATGATGCAGCCACAGCAGCCATACACTGGGCAGATTTTCCAGCCAACTCAGGCATACACTCCAACCACACCTCAGTCATTCTATGGAAACAACTTTGAGGATGAGCCACCTTTATTAGAAGGTAGGATTGTTTGCTACACTATAGTACTGTATAATAGCCAGGCCGGTGGTTATAACAAATCCTAATCCTAAATTGTCCTTTCCTTTAAAAGTTTTCTACAAAATGTTCCATTTTGAACAGAGTGCATATGAAACCACATTGGGCCAGAGAGATCAGATTTTTAGTAGGCCTTGAAAAGTGATAATAATGCATGTCAATATAATTACATTGGTATGATCATCGACTTTTACTCAAAACCATTGATTAAATTTTATCAGTAGAAGAACTGCAAGGATATAGAATAGAATTGCTTATTCTACGTGGAAATAAGCTGGCAGAATTAGTGACATCACTGAAAAATATGTTGGTCTTCAAATTGTATTCCAGAGAACTTGAAAAATCTATAATACAGTAATAGTTCTGAACATGATTTTTTTTTGGACTAGAAACCTTTTGAAAATCTAATGGAAGATATGGATGTTCTCTTCAGAATATTGCACATATGTGCATAGAGACTTAGTTTGTATACAATTTCACTGGGCCCCCAGATGCTCCTGAAGACCTTACTATTAATCCTGTCCATATATTCTTTGCTATACAGTTGTAGCCGAGAGATGTAATGAGAGTCCATTCCGTAATACTCATGCCCTTTTCCAGCACCAAACCAGCAATTGGCTATTTGTAGGATAAGCACTACCAACAGTGAAAACTGGTATTGAGGACTTGACAAGTAATATCATGTGGTATTACTAGATCCTCTCTTTGTGCTAGTTATTTCACTTTGTCTCCTGTTCTAACATAGATTCTGGTAAATGAAAGGTATAACACAAATCCTAAATGAATTTCTTATTTTCTTTCTTCTTAGAATTAGGTATCAATTTTGACCACATCTGGCAAAAAACACTAACGGTGTTACATCCATTAAAGGTTGCAGATGGCAGCATCATGAATGAAACGGATTTGGCAGGGCCAATGGTTTTTTGCCTTGCCTTTGGAGCCACATTGTTACTGGTAAGACTTTAGTTTTAGCTCTCCATGTAAGATTAAAGAGCAGTCTTTAAATTTCTACCAAAAGCCATTTTCAAGACTTTCAGTATATCTCAAGTCTTTCATGTGTTTTGAATAGTATTGAATTGCTCAAATTTACACTTATTTATCATTCTCCATTGATAATACATAGAGCAGATTTAGAAATCAAATCCTATTCCAAGAAGTATCCAAATAGTAAGAAAAAAGCAAAAAATAATAAATAACATGTGGCTTCAATCAGCACAATTCCTTTTCTCTTTTCAGTTATTTACAGAGTTTTTTTAGCCTATTTCTGTCTTTAAAAAAAAAAAAAAAACTTTTTTTTTTTTAATCTTCTATACCTGAATAGAGTTTTTTTGTAGTGGTAGTGACTTTCCTATATTTATTTTTTTAATGAACTGAAACATTAAAGGACAACAGGTTTTACTCTCCATACCCACCCCTCCCCCAAGAATGTTAAAACCTATTGAAAAGGCCAGTATGATCAGTATCTTCAAATGGTAAAAAAAATTTCATATTATTCCCTTGATTGTAAAGATATGTAAATAAATAATGTCATGAATAGAACATGGGATTTTTAGTCAGAAGAACTGAGTGTGAGCTCACTGCTCCTATTTTGTCCTTGAGCAAGTCATTTCATCCTTCAACTCCCTCTGATAGATAATAATTTATGCAGTGTACCTAATAGGATTGTTTTAGAGATAAAGCAAGAGAGAGTATTTGATAATACTTGGAAAAGTTAAAAAGCACTACACAAATGTGAGGTTTTATAAATAAAATGAATGAACTTATCAGTGAACTCAGTTGAATTTTCTCAAACTTACACACTCTTAATCAGGTATTTACAAATAAATACTGAATCTAACAAAAATCCCAAGGATTTTCCCACTTACTCTGTAAAAACTTTCTTGCCATTGAATTTTGTATGCAAAAATCTGACAGAGAACTTTTTGAAATCTTTGTGGACTGTTTTTAGTGATAGTGTGATCTGAATTCAGTGGTTCTGCTCACATATTTGACTAAGAATAAAATAGTTCCGATTGAGCCAACCTTTGCTGTCCTAAGATTCTTAGTGATGACTTTTTCAGGAGTAGAATTGATAAGAATTTTTTTTAGTCAAAAGACTGTATAAATCAAAGAACAATTTGGAAAAGTCATGAAAGGAAAACTATCTTCCATTATATTCCTCTTGCCTAGTTGTTTAATCACATTTTTTTTCTTCTTACCTCCTCTTTCCCACAAAACCCTGGCTTCCTGCTTATCCTGCTTCCTTTCTCTTAGTTCCTCTGACACTACTGTAAAGTGAATGATGAAGTTATTTATCCTGCTAAAAATTATAGCATCATCTACAAATGAGAATAAATTGCTTTTTGGCATTTATGGCAGAAGTAGGTGCTTTCAAGTTATATTACCTATTGTCCAAACATTCTGAATGGCTTTTCATCTTGTCTCTGTAGTTTATTTGCTTAGAATCTGCCAGAGTTCTTTTTAGAAATCTACTGCTTTAGGTGATTGTGTCATGATTTTATCTCTTTATTTGTTCAATTCTATGCCAAGCTCAAATGCTAACTCGAAAATATAAAACCAGACACCTGTATACTGGAAGGGGATACTTTAAATTTCTTAAGGAAGATGTATAGCTCCGTCTTTTATTTCTTTGAATAAAGAACAGATACCTCTAGATTTTCCTATTGAATAGATGCTAATTGAATATCTTCTCCATGTATCATTTTAGGTGAAGTAAGCCCCCAAAATAATTTGCTTTTTACCCTTTAACCTGTATTCTTTTCTTCATTTATAGGCTGGCAAAATCCAGTTTGGCTATGTATATGGGATCAGTGCAATTGGATGTCTAGGAATGTTTTGTTTATTAAATTTAATGAGTATGACAGGTGTTTCATTTGGTTGTGTGGCAAGTGTCCTTGGATATTGTCTCCTTCCCATGATCCTACTTTCCAGCTTTGCAGTGGTATTTTCTTTGCAGTAAGTACTTATCTTTATTTTGGGGTTGGATTGGCCAATTTTGTATAATTGGACTTATCGCATGGCATAAATCATTGTTTCAGCAAATACCACACAGTGCCTCTCTTGGGTGAACGCTATCCTAGATGCTTTGGGATAATATACAATGGAAATAAGAACAAATTTAAAAATCTTCCTTGTCATCTCTACTTTTATCTATGATACAGAATTTTACTGTTTTTGTGTTTACTTAACAGTGTCACAGCAGTAATGAATCAAACAATGGTGATTGTTATTAACCTAAGTACTGCAAGGAAGAGGTCGGTCATTAGGGTGTTGAAATTATACTTACTCTATTTTTGATAATTTTTAGACCAAATCTGATTTCTTTAAGCCTTTGAGCATATGCTAAGCATATCAATATTAAATAAATACTCTGTTTGGCAGCTTTTTAACTGAAAATGAATCATATTCCTTCTATGGCAGGAGGCTGTTACTAGCCTACCATATTCTCAGATGTGCTTGTAAGAAGTTTTAAATGTGTATAATTTAAAAATAATAATATAGATTCGTTTTAAAAACATGTTTAAATTATTACTAATAAAGTTCCTCCTGGCTAGCGTGCATCTTCTCATTGTAGTTCACATTCCTCCTTGTGGTTAGTACTGGACAATACAAATGATTGAGCTTTGTCACACTTAGAAAGATTTAGGGGAAGAGCATATCTCAACTGTTTGTTTGATACTAGAAATGTGATAAGATGATTGACTTTACAGTATTCTTGCTCTAGATAAATATGCTTCATATTTTCACTGTAGAAACTGCTTCACTCTCCTCATTTGTTTAGAATTTATATTTTTATATTTAAATTTTATAGAGGAAGCTATTTTCTACTAAAACAATGTTTCTCAACCAAAAGTGATTTTGCCTCCCAGGGAACATTTGACAGTGTCCTCGAGACAGTTTTGATTTTCACAACTCAGGTAGTGTTATTGACATCTAATGAATAGAGGCCAGGGATGCTGCTCTACATCCTAACAATGCCCAAACCAGCTCCCCACAACAAAAAATGATTCAGCCCAAATGTCTATAGTGCCAAGGTTGAGAAACTTCTACTAAAAGAGCAAAATATAGCTGTAAAGGAGTTTTTATCACATGAAATGATTCAGTATTACTGAATTCATACTAAGGTACAGTTTAACATTTGAAAAAAATCTTGATTATTTCTGCAGATGCTTTCATGTGGATTTTAAAATGCTTTTCTTTAGAATAAGTTGTTGTAGGGTTCTTATATAAACAAATCTCATTTATTTCCTTTTTCCCTCCTTTATATATTTATTTACTTTATTCTTTTTGTTTACAGAGGAATGGTAGGAGTCATTCTCACTTCTGGAATTATTGGATGGTGTAGTTTTTCTGCCTCCAAAATTTTTATTTCTGCATTAGCCATGGACGGACAGCAACTACTAGTAGCATATCCTTGTGCTTTGTTATACGGAGTCTTTGCCCTAATTTCTGTCTTTTGAACTGAATTTATCTGGAATGTGGACATCAGTGGGCAAAATACACAAAAAGTACCTTGAACCTCTTAAATTGGACCAGCAAACTGCTACAATGCAACTCTTGTGAAGATTTAACATTTGACCATTGGAGCAATGGAAGTAAACATGTATCTTTTGTTCACTTTTATAGAACTTTTGAATACTATATTGGATTTACCTGCAGTGTGACTAGCTTTAAGTGTTCATGCTTATAAAAATAAGATGTACTGTTTCTTTCCTGTTTTGCAGACTTTAGAAAAAGACCCTTTTTCCTTGCAAATTATATTATGATGTTTTTGACAGATTTTTTAAAATAAACAGTAGAAAACTATTCAAGAGCTCATGATCTTTCTTAAAAACAACCCAGCCATAGTAGATATAAGATGTATTGTGGAAATATTTTTCCAAGGAATTAGAAAAGAAAATTTGCCTGTATACTTAAACCAGGTGCACTTGAAGCAAAAAAAAAGTGATGCTAGTATAGAGCTTTATGAGTTTGCGCTTAATAAAATTGACATTCCTTTAAATAATCTCCTAAAATATTTGCTAAAATTCAGAGGTACAAAAAGTTTACAATTTACCTTATTGTAGACGTGAAATGTGAACACCTGTTTAGGTATTAGCATTAACTAAACTGTGGTGACTTGGACTGGCCACATTAATGCTCATAGTTCAGTCTCTACATTTCCCAGGAAAAAGAAAATCACTAACCTTTTTTGAAAAGAATATTTAAAATGTCATAGTTGTCAGTATTGTAGTTATCAATGTAAAGTGCATTTGATGCTTGTTAATTAAAATATTCCTGATTAATTTTAACTGTTGTTGAAGTTTACTTTTGCTAAACAGCTGATTTCTGTCTCATTTTTTTTATCTGGATCCAGTTTTGACTTGTATTTCCAATTTAACCTGAGTTTTAAGAATAGTTACTTGGTATAGGTTCAGAAAAAAAAAATTTAAATGAAAAAACGGTTTACTTTGACTTACAGCATTATCTCCTTGTACTACATTTTTTTGGTTTATAATGCCTTGCTTTCTTGCCAGAGAATCCGTAGAAAAATGCTATATTATGTATATTGATCATTGACGTTTTCTTGAGAAACTGTATCTGATTTTTGGACAAAGCTTAGTTACAGTCATGAGAGATAAATATGGGTAGGAGAATGTTACCTTTTTTTAAGAGTAGAGACTTGTACATTAGATTGAATAAAAAGAAGTGCTGAACTTTTTTCTTTGTAAAATTACTCTAAAGTGAACAAGTCAATGGCATTTAGTGCCTTGACAATATTGTGCAATCACCACCTCTACCTAGTTGTAAAACATTTTTATCACCCCAAAAGGAAACCTTGTAAACATTAAGCAGTAACTCCCCATTCCCCCACTCTTCTTAGCCCCTGACAATCACCCATCTGCATTCTGTGTCTATGTATTTACCTATTCTGTGTATTTCATATGAATACACAGAATCATAAATATGTAGCCCTTTGCATTCTCACTTTTTTCATTTAGCATAATGTTTTCAAGCTTCATCCATGTTGTTGCGTGTATCAGTATTTCATTCCTTTTCATGACTGAATATTGCATTATATATACGTACAGCAATTTGTTTATCCAGTCATCGACATTTGGGCTCTTTTCACCTTTTGGCTATCGTGAATAGTGCTGCTGTGAACACCGATATTACGTGTATTTGTTTGAATACCAGTTTTCAGTTCTTTTGGTATATACCAGGAGTGCAATTTCTATTTTTAACTTTTCGAGGAACCACTAAATAGTTTTCCACAGTGGCTGAACCATTTTACACTCCCATCAGCAATACACGAGGCTTCCAATTTTTCTACATCCTTGCTACACTTTCCTTTTTAAAAAAAATTTTATTCTAGCCATCCTTGTGGGGGTAAAATAGTACTTCACTGTGAATTTTTTTTTTCCTCATTGTGATTTTGATTTGAATTTCCCTAACAACTAATGATGGTGAGCATCTTTTCATGTACTTGTTAGCCATATGTATATCTTTGGGGAAATGTCTATTCAAGTCCTTTGCCCATTTTTAAATTGGGTCGCTTCTATTTATGTTGTTGAGTTGTAAGAATTCTCTGTATAGTCTGGATCCTAGATCCTTATCAGATACATGTTTTGCAAATATTGTCTCCCTACTCTGGATGGTTGTCTTTTCACTTTCTTAATGAAGTCCTTTGATGTGCAGAAGTTTTTAATTTTGAGGAAATGCAACTATTCTGAGTTTTTTGTTGCTTGTGATATCTAAGAATCCTCTGCCGAATTCTAGGTCATGAAAATTTATCTCTATGTTTTCTTCTAAGGGTTTTATGGTTTTAACTCTTATGATTAGGTTGTTGAGCCATTTTGAGTTCATTTTGGGGTATGATGTGAAGTGTAGGGGTCCAAATTCATGTTTTTGTGTGTAGATATCCAGTTCTAGTACCATTTATTGAAGAGACAATTCTTTCCCCATTGAATGGTCTTGGCTGAAAATCATTTGGTCTTAGCTGTATGGGTTTATTTCTAGACTATCAATTCTCTTCCATTGGTCTATATGTCTCTCCTTATTCCAGTTTTGATTGCTATAACTTTGTATTTAGTTTTGAAATCAGGAAGTATGTGTCTTTGAACTTTGTTCTTCTTTTTCCTAGATTATTTTGCTATTTTGGGCCCCTTTCGGTCCCGTATGAATTTGAGGTTCTGTTTTTTCATTCTACAAAAAGGCCATTGGAATTTCAATAGGGATTGCATTTAACCTGTAGATTTTGGGTAGTAGTACCATCTTAATACTGAATCTTCTAATCTATTAGCACGGGATGTCTTGCCATTTATTTAGGCCTTTTATTTCTTTCAGCAGTGTTTTGTAGTTTTTGGTGTATAAGTGTTACCCCTCCTTGTTAAATTTATCCCTATGTATTTTATTCTTTTGGATGCTATTGTATATAGGATTGTTTTTTTCCTTTTTAGTTCTTTTTTTGATTGTTCATTGTTGAAGTATAGAAGTGCAAGTGGTTTTTATGTATTGATCTTGTTCCTTGCAACTTTGCTGAATTTGTTTATTACCTTTAGTAGTTTTTTGTGGATTCTTTGGAATTTTTTCTATATTGGATCATGTCATCTGAGAGTAGAGATAATTTTACTCCTTCCTTTTCAATTCAGATGACTTTATTTCTTTTTCTTGCCTGATTGCCCTGGCAAGCACTTTCAGTACAGTGTTAAATAGCAGTGGTGAAAGTGGGCATCCTTACCTTGTTCCTGACCTTAGGGGAGAAAGCTTTTAGTCTTGCAGCAGAATATTATGATAGCTGTGGATTTTTCATAAATGCCCTTTATTATGTTGAAGAAATTCTCTTCTATTCCTAGTCTTCTGAGTGTTTTAATCTTGAAAGCGTATTGGGTTTTGTCAAGTGCTTTTTCTGTGTCATTTGAGATATTCATGTAGCCTTTTCTTCTTAGTTCTATTTTCTTGTATTCTTTGGATCAATCCCACTTGGACATTTATAATGCTTTATTTTCCTAAGGTACCAGGGCCGGGGATTGAACCTGGGCCTCGTATGTGGGAAGCCGGCACTCAGCCACTGAACTACATTAGCTTGCCTGAGTTGCATTTCTTTGTTGTTTTTTTATTTTTTAGGAGTACTGGGGATCAAACCTGGGACTTCATATGTGGGAAGCAGGCACTCAACCACTTGAGCTATATCTGGTCCCCTTAAATTGATTTTTTTTTTGTTTAGGAGGTACCAGAGATTGAACCCAGGACCTCATACATGAGAAGCAGGTGCTCAACCACTGAGCTACATCTGCTCTCCTTGTATAAACTTTTAATATGCTGTTGGGTTCAGTTTGCTAGTATTTTGTTGAGGATATTTGCATCTGTATTCATTTTGTCTGTAGTTGTCTTTGCTTGTGGTGTCTTTGTCTGGCTTTGGATCATGGTAATACTGGCCTAATAGAATGAGTTGGGAATTATTCCCTCCTCTTCTATTTTTCAAAAAAATTTGAGAATGATTGGTATTCTTATTTAAATGTTTTGTAGAATTCATCTGGTCCTGGACTTCTCTTTGTTGGAGTGTTTTTGATTACTGATTCAATCTCTCTCTCTACTTGTATAGTTCTGTTCATATTTTCTACTTTTTCTTGAATCAGTCTTGCTAATTTGTATGTTTCTAGGAATTTGTCCGTTTCATCTAGGTTATCAAATATGTTGGCATACAGTTCATTGTATTCTCTTACAACCCTTCTTATTTCTGTAAGGTCAATAATGTTTTCACTTTCATTTCTGATTTTCATTATTTTCATCTTTACTTTTTTCCTTTTTAATTCTAGCTATCAGTTTGTCAATTTTGTTGATCTTTTTGAAGAACCAACTGTTGGTTTCATTGATTCTCTCTATTGTTTTCCTGTTCTCATTTTCACTTACCACCGCTCTAATCCTTTATTATTTCTTTCCTTTTGCTAGCTCTTTGCTCTTCTTTTTCTAGTTCCTTAAAGTGAAAATTAGGTAATTGATTTGAGATATTTCTTCTTTTTTGATGTAAGCATTTACAGCTTACATCCCACTGATGTAAATTTCCCACTGAGCACCTCTTTTGCTGCATCCATTAAGTTTGGCATGTTGTGTTTTCATTTTCGAAGTTTTCTAGTAAACATATCAGTGGCTCTTAGAGTTTTCAAGCGCAAAGGGAGGATGAGATGTATGAAACATATTTCCTACAAGAGATCATAATTTCTAATCTCTAGCTTCACATAAATATGTTTTTCTCTATTAGTACTTAATCTTCTGGAAGAGCATATTAATAATCATACTGGGTTTTCAAACTTTATCAAACTGCCTTAGAATATTATATTTTATTGTAATTCTTGGATAGTATCTTTGCCTTTTTCAATTCATTTTATAGATATGCAATCCATGCTAAGGCAAATGTATTAAGCATGTTCTAATAATATCCATTTTTTTCTTAACATGGTAGATCATGTTTTGCTAATTAAATTTTCACACTGTTGATTAGACTTAAAATCACTTCGGCCAAATTCTTCAAATGGATCAAATTGTTTTCTTATTTATTGCTCCCCATCCACAACAAAATAATAAATTTTTATTTAAATCATTGTTACAGAAATTTTTGTGGTTCATGGTTGTTTTTTATTTAAGTATTGAACTATTTTATATTTAATTGCCATTCTATCAAAACAGTTATATGGTGGAGTTGAAATAGATGCAAGTGTTTCATTCTACAGTTTGCTTGGTAATGTGAAAAATCATGTATAGTGAAAATTAACCCTATAAAAATCTCAAGTCATCCATAAAATACAGTAAATGTCATTTATGCATATTTTGAAGATTGATCTACTGTGTCTCAAAAAGTCCTACACATGGTATTAATTTTTTCTAGCATTGGAATCTTTTTTTGATTTAAGTACCAGATGGTACTTCAGTCCCATTTTATACCAAAAATAATATAGGTACCTTTAAATACTTGGAGACACTCTCAACATGGCTCAGTGCTCACCCAAAGATTGTTCCTCGTTAACTGAAAATCACTGTGGGAATACAGATTGACATGTACCATATCTCACTCCAGGTCTTGTACTCAAGTGAGCAGAGTGATGGGTATACTCGCACACTAGTATGTTATTTATGTATGCATGTATACGTGGCAAAAACATGTACTTGATTTTACATATGGTATAGATGCATATTTTATGACTTATAATGCCATATTTACCAATAAATATTTTTATATATCTTAAAATTCGATATCCCCTGATACTGGCTAACAAAGAGAATTTTTAAAAAGATGTCTATTAATGTGATTTTGGGTAGAATTTAATTACTGTGCATTTGATGTTTTGCCATGTGTGTTCTTTAACCTTAATAGGCATTGCTCAACTCAAATATGCTCCAAAGCTAAGGACAGTTGCCTCCAAAGTTAAAATTATCTGATTATGCTTCCAGTTATTATCTACAAAAAAGGAGGTCCCTTTCTGTTTTGAAATTATGTTTTTTTCCCATATAAATGGAAGAATTTAGAACTTTAGGTACAATATTCTATGACTCAATTATGAAGAATTATGGGACATCCAGACCACATTTGGAGGTTTGCGTGCTGTCATATAGAGCATATCTAATATAATGACACAGACAAATTGCTTATTTTGTCCCATTATAGAAAAAAAAATATGACCAATGTTTAGCCTTTTATAAAGTAGTGCCAAAACTTTTCAAAGAGAAAAAATAGCAGCTACTATGAAACAAATTATAGCATGATGCGTGCTTATCAAAGAAGTAGTACTGGCCTTCCTTCAAAATGCTACTTAGCAGGTCTCCTACATGAATAATGCCCAAGTTAAATCTGTCCTCACAATTATCCACTGACTCTTTGTGATACGTCAAATTCGAACAAGTTACCAAATGATCTCCATTTTCATAAATACCAATACTTCGGAAATAAAACCTTAATTTATTTGCATCTAATGATATGTGTGTTTCAAAATATGAACTTTAGGAATAAAGCATTTAGAATTAGGGAAAAACATAAGTACCTTTTCAAAGATAGTTGGAGCAGTTAATAAGAAAGTTATGTTTTGTTTATTTTTACGGTATATTTAAGATTTGGAGGAAAGAGACAATAACAAGATATCAGGGTTTATTGGAAATGCCCTAAGGAGGAATTGGCTTGTGTTTTAATGGATAGAATGATCTGTCATTAACTTGTCAAGCACTTAGTGTTGGCTTTCAGACAGCTTAGATAAAGCCTATTGTCACCATTCTCTGCACTTTAGGCTGTTACTACTTTATACCACCTAGGAAGAACGAATTGATTTTTTAATTAACTCTACATCCAAATTATTGAAGTTTGAATTATAATACATAACTACTTGATTCAATAAGTTATTTTATTAATTGATAAATATCCATTTTATAAATGGGTGTTTGGCAAAATGAAGAAACATTAAATATTTAAAATTCTGGGTTTCTAAAGATTGGTAGAATACTGAGTGAAAAGTGTGTTGTACTAACGAATATGTGTCTCAGAATGGTGGCCATAAAAATTGAAGAATGAAATCTGATATTGTGCAGTTCTGATTTTTGCATCACAGATGGAAATATTTCTTTTGCCCTTGTGCTCAAAGTTCCTACTTTAGTTAATGAAGAACATTATCTACGGATGGAACACAATGTCCTGTGTTTGTGCAAATAAATTAAAATGATTACATACTCAAATGAGGGCTAATTAAATACAGAGCTGTTCTCCTAATTTAAAAGTGCAAATACTTTCTTGAGCACATTAGGTTCTAAAAATCAGACATTACATTTTTTGTGAGCCTAACTCATTAATCTTACCTTGTATATATAAATTTGGTTTATTTCTAAAACTAGCACTAAATCTGCTGATAGCTTGCAGTGTGATTAATTATGCATTACAGCAGGAGTTCTTCTTAACAAGTGGTCCGTGAGCTTGAATTGAAATTTTAAAAAAAAATATTCTTGTGGGGACCTGTTGGTGTGGGTGTGATATATTTATTAAATAATACACAGTATAGTGTGGACAGAGTAAGGGGTCCGTGGTTTTCACCTGACTGGCAAAGCGGTCCTTGGAACAAAAAAGGTTAAGAACCCCTGCATTAAGGTGTTTGAAGTAGCTTTTTAACACTTATGGTGCAAAAAGAAAAAGAACCAAAAAATAGCAAACAAAATAGTCAGAATATTTAAATTGCTTGTAAATTCTATTTATTTATAGTTACTTGGTTTAATCTGATTCTGCTAAAAAGTAGAGAAAGCAGTATGATTATTTCATTTTTCCCCAGTTAAAATATAGTTCAAAAGAGTGTCTTTGTAAAAATTAATGGTGCAGTTGCTTACAGATTTCAGTTTTCTGTTCTTTGACAGTATTGGAGGACTTTAAACAATCAGTGGACCCTGAAACCCTATTCTTTTGTATGTTTTAATTTTCAAAATGAGAACATCTTTACTTTTCCAATTATACCATTATTGTCAAAGTTAATATGTCTATACAGCAGTAAAAATGAAGGGATTTTTTTAAAAATCAATTTTATTGATACATATTATTAAAGCATGCAATTCATTTAAAGTGTACAATCAATGGTATTTGGTATAATCACATAGCTGTGCATGCATCACTTCATTATTAGAGCATTTTCATTAAATCAATACTAATAAACATAACACAAACAAGAAAATTCTTCACCTCTCTATCTATGCCTTCCCTGTCGTACATAGCTGCTATTTCTGGCTATTCTTGCACATTTATTTGTTTTTTAAGGAGTTTTATTGAGATATATTCACATACCATACGAGCTAGCCAAAGTGCATAGTCAGTGGCTTTTAATATAATCACAATGTTGGGCACTCATCACCACAAAAATTTTTAGAACAATTTACTTCAAAAAAAAAAAGTCCAACCCCTTAGCAGTCACCTCTCAATCCCTCTATCCTTCCCCAGTCCTACATAACCACTAATCTAATGTCATTTTTATAAATTGACTTACATTTACATTTTACATAAATGGAATCATGCAATATGTTGAACTTTATGTCTGGTTTCTTTCACTTAGCATAATGTTTTTTTTTTTGTCTGATATTCACATCCTCTAATATTAACATATATTAAGTTTCAAAGAAAAATGGTCTTATATATGCAATTTTACCCATATTCATATTTCACATGTGTTTTTACTATGCTATACAGTCCAATGTCACAGTTTTTAGCTTTCCTTTTAGTAATATACATGACCTTAGACTTTCCCTTTAAACCACTGTCATATCAATTTGATAGTACTGCTAGTTACAAACATTATGTTGTGATTTCACCTTTTCTATTCATTTCCAAGGATTAACACACATCCTTTTTATCAATTCTGCACAAGTAAACCCTCAGCATTCCATTCTGTAACCTCATTCTATTTTCTAGTGACCCATTTTATTAACTCTATGAGATTACACAATATATTTAGTTAATAGTAGCACAATCATGCAGTATTTGTCCTTTTGTGTCTTGCTTGCTTCACTCAATGTCCTCCAGGTACATCCATGTTGTCATATGTTTTACAACTTCATTTCTTCTTACAGCTGCATAATATTTCACCATGTGTATACACCACAGTTTATCATTTCATCGGTTGATGGACACCTGGATTTCCATCTTTTGGCAATTGTGAATAACGCTACTTTGAATGTCGGTGTGCAGATGTCTGTTCATGTCACTGCTTTCAGTCCTTCCGGATATATACCCAGTAGTGGTATTGCTGGGTCACATGGCAGAGTTATATTCAACCTCTTTAGGAATTGCCAAACAGTCCTCCACAGTGGCTGTACCATTCTGCATTCCCACCAACAGTGAATAAGCATTTCTCTCCACATCCTCACCAACACTTGTAGTTTTCTGTCTTTTTAATAGTGGCCATTCTAATAGGTGTGAAATGTTATCTCATTGTAGCTTTGATATGTATTTCCTTAATTGCTAGTGATGTTGAAGATTTTTTCATGCGTTTTTTTGCCATTTGTATTTCTTTGGAAAAATCTATTCAAATCTTTTGCCCATTTGTTAATTGGGTCGTTTGTCTTTTTATTGTTGAGTTGTAGCATCTCTATACATCATGGATATTAAACCCTTATCAGATATATGATTTCCAAATATTTTCTCCCATTGATTCGGCTGACTTTTCACCCTTTTGACAAAGTCCTTTGAGGTGTAAAAGTGCTTAAATTTGAGGAGGTCCCATCTATCTTTTCTTTGTTACTAGTGCTTTGGGTGTAAGGTCCAGGAAACCACCTATCACAAGATCTTTAAGATGTTTCCCTATTAGTAGTTTTATGATTCTGGCTTTCATATTTAGTTCTTTGATCCATTTTGAGTTGATTCTTGCATAGGGAGTGAGATATGGGTCTTTTTTTCATTCTTTCGCTTATGAATATCCAGTTCTCCCAACACCATTTGTTGAAGAGACTGTTTTGTCCCGTTGACATGGCTTTGATAGGTTTGTCAAAAAACAGTTGGCTGTAGAGGTAAAGGTTTATTTCTGGACTCTCAATTCTAATCCACTGATCGATGTGTCTATCTTTATGGCAATACCATGCTGTTTTGACCACTGTAGCTTTGTAATGTTTCAAAGTCAGGCAGTGAAATTCCTCCCACACTGCTCTTCTTTTTTAGAATGCTTTTTGGCTATTCTGGTGCATTCCAAAGGAAGAGACTTTTGATACATGCTTCAACATGGATGAACCTCAAAAATATTTGCTAATTTAAAAAGGCAAATCATATCGTATGATTCCATTTATATGACATAGAGGCAGAAAACAAATCCTTGATTGCCTAGAGGTGGGAGTGGGGACTAACTGCAAATGAGCAGTGGGGACTTTCTGATTTATGGAAATGTTCTAAAACTGAATTGTGATAATTGCACAACTATATCTATTTAATAAAATCATTAAACTTAAAACTGGTGGAGGAGCAGATGTGGCTCAAGCAGTTGAGCACCCACCTCCCACATGGGAGGTCCTGGGTTTGGTTCCCAGTGTGTCCTAAAGAAGACAAACAAACAACGAGCAGACAATGAGCAAAAACAATGAGCAGACAACAAGCAAAA
The DNA here is from genome assembly GCA_029593785.1 of Cabassous unicinctus. Taxonomy (NCBI): domain Eukaryota; kingdom Metazoa; phylum Chordata; class Mammalia; order Cingulata; family Chlamyphoridae; genus Cabassous; species Cabassous unicinctus. Next base: position 31,829 of record JAQZBX010006121.1, on the reverse strand, counting down.
AAGAAAAACAACAACAAGAAGCAAGACAACAAGCAGACAATGAGCAAAAACAAATGAGCAGGGAGCAGATATGGCTCAAGCAGTAGAGCACCTGCCTACCACGTGGGAGGTCTTGGGTTTGGTGCCCAGTGTCTCCTAAAGAAAAAAACAAAACAGATAATGAGCAGACGACGAACAAAAACAACGGGCAGAAAACAAGTGCAAACAATGAACAAATAAAAACAAGGAGCAAACGAACGAGGGAGCCATCTTGAGGGAGGTACCAGGTAGATTTTATGATAGGCAAATTTTATATGTCAGTATTTTTAAAAAAGCATGAGAAGGGAAGGAATGGGAGTAGAACAACTGCTAGAATCTGTATTGTTAAGAGTTCAAGAGGAAGGTGTTAGGATGGATTTTCATGGAGAGAAAAATGATACAATACTTTTGCTCGGAAAAAAAAAAGCATAATAATTCCACTCCCAATTTCACTCCTCACATAACTCCCTTGAAATAAATGAGTGGACAGATTATCATACCATACGCATGTACTCTTTTCCCCTCCTCCCTTCCCCCGGTTACTTGTGTATACATATAAATGCACACATGTACTTGTCATCTTTTATTTAAAAAAAAAAAAGAAAATTCACATAATGCATCATTTTAAAGTGTACAATTCAGTGGTTATTACACAATTTTTATGTTGTGCAATCATCACCACTAATTCCAGAATATTTCCATCTCCCCAAAAAGAAATCCTGTACCTCTCACTTTACCCCTCCCTCCCATTCCCTAGCAACCACTTATCTATTTTCTTTTTTCTGTGGATTTGCTTATTCTGAACATTTCATATTAAAGGAATCATAAAAGACGTGGACTTTTGTGTTTGGTTTCATTCACTTAGCATAATGTTTTCAAGGTCACCTCCTTATTTTAACTTAGTAATATAGGCATTATATATATTGAACATTGAGATCTACATTTTTTTAATGATTGGATGTCATTTTATTATATGAGCAGAGTTTATTAAACCATTTCCCTATTGTTGGGCAATTGAGATGTTTTTACTTTTTTATAATTATAAGCATATAATTATAAATATAAATCTGTTTAATATGAGTATAGTTTTCTGTGATTTGTTGAAACATGTAAGCCACATCTATGTTTGTGCAAGGCATTATCATTTGGTTCTCCACTATCAACATTTTTATACTACCTTTAAGCAGTGTGATGTGAATGCTTCTGAAAGTTTATGTCACACCCATGCTTCAAATTATTCCCACAGTAGAGAGGAAGATTTTATTCAAAGTGAGCTGCCTTTTTTCTTGCCCATTTAGAAGAGTCATTCTGACTGTCATTTTTAGGTTACTGTCTTTATATAGCTTTGTAAAAATTCTAAAATACATCCATTTTTAATTTCTCCTTGAGTGAATCTGTATACCCAATAAATTTAGTTATTTCAGGCCATTCCTAAGGTTTAACTGAATTGTATCAGTACTCACTGCTAGAGATGAGATCAAATATGTAGCATGATTAGTAGTGGCTTTGCTTAAATTGAGCCTTGTTACCCAGTTTATTTCCTATTTAACCAAATTCCTAAGAATTAAAATTTACCACAATAGCTATTAAAAAGAGCATTAAAATCAACACCTCAGATTCAGACAGCTACAGAAATTGGTTTGTTACATAAATTTTTATTGACCTTTAAGTGTTGGATTTCTTAATAAAATGGTTTAAGATACTTTCCTTCTGCCTTTTTAATTGTTTTTTGTTTGGAGGGTATATTAGGATTCTGCAGAGAGAAAACCAAGAGATTTACTATAAAGAATTGGCTCACGTGACCACAGAGGCTGGTAAGTCTGAACTCCATAGGGCAGCCTGCAAGCTGAAAACACCAATAAAGGTCAGGCTGAAGTCCTTAGTCTGAATTTCCCAGGGGAAACCAACTGGATGGAAATTCCTGCAAAGGGCAATGCCAAAGTTGAAGCAGAAATTCTTCGTTGAGCCTATTTAACCCTCAGCCTCTGGCTGTAGCAGTTTGGCAGTTTGATATAATTATGAATTCCAAAAACAGATATTGGATTATGCTTGTAAACTGGTCTGTTAATCTGGGCATGATTAAGTTATGATTAGGGCGTTGACTGGGCAAAGTCAATAGGGTGTTGACCCCACCCCTTGGTGAGTGGTCTCCAAGATAGAAGACACAGCAAAGGACAATGTCGGAGAAGTTCAGATGTTGGAGTTTTGATCCTGGAGCCTGGGGAGGCGACCAGACGGAGGAGCTTGGTCGTGAGGAAAGCAAGAAGGCCCCGGAATAGAAACAAGCCATTCGCCTGACAGTTCACAGCTGGCTTTGTAGAGAGAAGCAAAGCCTAGAGAGCCTCATAGTCTACAGCTGACCTTGTGAAGGAAACAGAGGAGCTAAGCCAGAGAGAAACAGAGTCCCAGGAAGAGAGGAACCCAAGAAGCCTGAACCCTGACAAACGTCGGCAGCTGCCTTGCTCCAACACATAGCAACAGACTTTGGTGAGGGAAGTAACTTATGCTTTATGGCCTGGTAACTGTGGGCTTATATCCCAAATAAATACCCTTTATAAAGACCAGCTGATTTCTGGTATTTTGCATCAGCACCTCTTTTGGCTGACTAATACACTGGCTTTTAAGCCCTCCAATTTATTGAAGGAGGAGTCTCCCCACATTGCTGAGGGCAAGTTCCTTTCTTAACTACAGTTACAACCAACTTGTGTAGAGCAGTCAAGTGATTATAGATGCAAAGCCAATCTACAAAATACCCCTTACAGTAACAAGCAGGACAGTGCTTGAGAAAACAACTGGACACTAACCTAGCCAAGCTGACAAATAAAATTAACCATCACAAAGGGGCTTGTTTGTTTTGGTATCTTATTTAAAATGTTCTTATCACTTATAAACAGGTCTGCTTTTTTAAAGCATTTTTTTTGGTACTGCTTAAATATGGTACTTTTAAATTCTTTTTTATTTTTAAAGAAACTTTAGATTACATAAATGTTACATCAAAAATATAGGGGATTCCCATATGCTCCACTTCTTTCCCCTTCACACTTTCCCCTTCACACTTTCCCCCATTAACATCTTTCATTAGTGTGGTACATTTGTTACAATTGATGAACACATATTGAAGCATTGCTACTAACCATGGATTATAGTTTAAATTATAATTTATACTTTGCCCCGCACAATTTTGTAGGTCTTGACAAAATGTATAATGGCCTGTATCCATCATTGCAGTGTCATGCAGGACAATTCCAATGACCCAAAGATGCCCCCATGTTACACCTATTCTTCCCTCTCCCTCCCCTCAGAACCTCTGGTGGCCCACTGCCTTTATATCAATGATACAAGTTCTCCCATTGCTAGTATAATAATATCTGCTTTAGTCCATAGTTGCATTACCTCCTTATATTTGTTCATTCCACAATCTTAAGGATTTGGGATGGTGATGCCCACTCAGGTTCTGATTGAGAAGGGGCTTAGATCTTATGGGGCAGATGGATGAACCTGTCTTGCTTGCAGTTGTAGATACTCTCTGTTTTATTGGAATGGGTGTTGTCCATCATCATCCTTTTGTTAGTTGTCCTGGGTGAGTCCAATGAACTGGAAAGTAGGTGTTGCAACTGTGCTGGGATGAGGGTCAACCAGCATATGAACAGACTGAAGATTTAAGTCTCTAGGACATATATTTAACAAGTATAGTGCTAATTATAGCTTCAAATAAAAGGGGTAGAAGAGTCATGTGTAAGACAATTATAAATGAATCTAACTCTGTCACATTGGGGAGCATATATTCCAAAGTAAGGCCCACTGACAGGGTGCCAAACTCCTGAGATTGTGTGCCCTACCTAGAGTATCTTGATGTCTCTAGAGCCCTCAGGAGCCCCCCTGTTTGAGGCACTTTACTGTGGCAGTCAATGAGATCCTGCTCAGACATGCATAAGCGTAACCTCTGGAATGATCTTCCGACTCACTTTGAAATCTCTTAGCCATAAAAACTCATTTTTATTTAATATTTCCCCCTTTTGGTCAAGGTGTTTTTCCAGATGCATCACTAGTCAGTCAGCACTTGGTAATAATCCCTCGGTGCCAGAGAAACTCATTTGCATGAGTCATGTCCCATGCCAAGGGGTTGGGGGTAGGAAAGGTAGTGCATTTATATGCTGAGTTTGGCTTAGAGAAAGACCACATTTGAGCAACAAGGAGGCTTTCAGGTGGTAATTCTTAGACAGCATAGAATACTAGACTAAATGGCAATTTCACAAGAAAAGGTTCATAAGTACAACCATCAATATCAAGAGAATGTAGCAGGACTTCCCAGGTTGGGAATTCAATATTTTTTGGTTATTGTGTGGGTCTCCACCCACTGAGACAATGCCCCATGAACACATGAACATATTCATATGCCTTAGAGGCATTCCCCAGGTGCACCCCTCCCTACACATCCCCCCATCACTGACACCCCACACCAGTGAGCCTTCCTTGCCATAGTTGTGATCCTTCTGTGATCCAAAACCTCCCCCAAAACAGGCTTAAACAAATAAAAATATAAGAAAATAAAATAATAATAGTCGTAATAAATAACAAACAAAATACAAAAAAAATTAATAAAATAAAAATGTTTTCATTGTCTTTCATCCCCATACGATCTATTATCTTTTATGTACACTGACAATTTCTTCCATATGTTCCCCTAGTGTCTTATTTTTTCCCTTTATCTTCAAAGAAGCTTTAGGTAACAAAAGTCACATAGAAAATGTAGGGGATTCCTATATACTCAACCCCTTCCCCCTTTCCCACTCTCCCCTATTAATAACATTTTACATGTATATGGTACATTTGTTATAATTGATATACAAATATTGAAGCATTGCTACTAACCACGGTCAATGGTTTACATTATGGTTTACATTTTGCACCGTACACTTTTATAGGTTTTGACAAAATTTAAAATAGCCTGTATCCATCATTGCAAGATCATGCAGAACAATTCCAATGCCCTAAAAATGCCCTATGTTCCATATATTCTATTCTTCCCTCCCCCTCCCCTCAGAATCTATAGAAACCACTAAGTTTCAATTTTTAAAGAATAAGGTTTATAATTACATGCAATAATATTGAAGGCTTGACATATTTGTCTGTTTTCTCTTATTAGGCACTGCTTATGTTCTCAAGAGATTCTTGTCCTTCTAATTGAGAACATAGTAGGACTCCCCAGGATGAGAGTTTAATATTTTTTGTTTATTGTGTGGGTCTCCATACTGAGATAACATACTATTACAAGATGAACACTTTCTTAGTCCATAGAAGCATACCCTAGGTGCACCCTACCCTACATATCCCCCCACCCCTGATGCCCTGCACCGGTAACCCTCCCCTGCCATATTTGCCAAAAGAACATTCCCATCATTGTAGTTTTAACCATAGACCTACGAATCCCCAGAATTCACCTGTTCCTTTCTCCAGCCCTACCTCCCAGCCCCATGGATAGTCCAACCCAATCCTCCACCCTACCCCCTCACATTCCAGCACCATCGAATCCAATCACATCACTGCACCACTATCACCCCCATCTGCTGCCAAACCATCCCCTTCCACCTTATCGTAGATTTTGCCGGTACTGAGCATTGGCTCACCACCCTATACTCTCCTTCTGTTTCCTGATAACCTATCTTCCAGACTCTGGCTCTTTGAGTCTGCTTGATTTGCTTAAGTCATATCAGTGAGTTCGTGCAAAATTTGTCCTTCAGTGACTGTCTTACTTCGCTCAACATAATGTCTTCAAGATTCATCCACATTGTCCCATGTGTTAATGCTGCATTCCTTCTTACAGCTGAGTAATATTCGATTGTGTATATATACCACAATTTGCTTATCCATTCATCTGTTGATGGACACTTGGGTTGCTTCCAACTTTTGACAATAGTGGATAATGCCACTATGAACATTGGTATGCATATATCTGTTCATGTCCCTCCTTTCAATTCTTCTGGATAGACACCCGGAAATGGGATTGCTAGATCAAATATAGTACATTTATTTTTATTAAAGAAGTTATGAGTTTACAAACCCATCATTCATAAAAGAGAGGATTCCCATATACCACTCCACCACCAATACCTAGCATTTGTATGAAATATTTGTTACTATTGTGATACCACTTTTTGAAAACAACTGTACTATTTTTAACAGTAATTACCTTTGTTACAATTGATGAAAATGTATTAAAATAGTTCTATCATCCATTATTTACTTTAGGTGTGGTTTTTTCCCATATACCAAACTATTACCACCTTAGCATCTTACATTTGTTATAATTCATGAAAGAAGATTCTTATATTTGTGCTATTAACTAAAGTCCATCATCTACAATATAGTTCACTGTGTTGTAGATTCCTATGTTTTATCTTTTAATCTTTATTCAAGTAAAATATACATCTTAAAGTTTCCTTTTTTAACCACATACACCTATGCAGTTCAGTGCTGTTGATTACACTCACAATAATGTGCTACCATCACTACCATCTATTTCCAAAACCATACCATCAGCCTAAATAGAAGTTCTGTACAAGTTAACCATCAACTTCCCATTCCCTAACCCCAATCTATCTCCTAGTAGCCTATATTCTAGATTTTAACTATTAGTTTGCTTATAATTGGTTTGTAACAGTGAAATCATGCTTTTGAGTCTGCCTTATTTCACTCAATATACTGTCCTAAAGGTTCATCCATGTTGTCACATGCATCATGACTACATTCCTTTTTACAGCTGAATAATATTCCATTGTATGTATATACCACATTTTGTTTATCCAGTTGATTAGTTGTTGAACACTTGGGTTGCTTCCCTCTTTTGGCAATTGTGAATAATGCCATTATGAACATTAGTGTGCAAATAACTGTTTGAATCCCTGCTTTCAGTGCTTCCTGGTATATACCTAGCAGGAGGATTGCCTGATCATATGGTAATTCTATACTTAGCTTTCTGCAGAACTGCCAAACTGACTTCCACAGTGGCTGCACCATTTTACACTCCCACCAGCAATAAATGAGTGTTGCTATTTTTTCACATCCTCTCCAACACTTGTTATTTTCCATTTTTTAAAAAATAGCAGCCATTCTAGTAGGTGTGATATGAGATCTTATTGTGGGTTTGATTTGTATTTCCCTAATAGCTAGTGATGTTGAGCATGTTTTCATGTGCTTTTTAGCCATTTGTGTTTCCTCTTTGGGGAAATGTCTAATCAAATCTTTTACCCATTTTTAAATTAGGTTGTCTTTTTATTGTTGAGTTGTAGCATTTCTTTATATATCCTGGATATTAAACCCTTATTGAACATGTAGCTTCCAAATATTTTATCCTATTGAATAGGCTATCTTTTCACTTTCTTGACAAAGTCCTTTGATGTGCAAAAGTTTTAAATTTTGAGCAGATCCATTTGTCTATTTTTTCTTTTGTTTCTGGTGGTTTGGGTTGGAATTCTAAGAAGCTATTGCCTACCAGAGATCTGGAAAATACTTCCTACATTTCCTTCTAGGAGTTATAGTCCTGGTTCTTATATTTAGGTCTTTGATCCATTTTCAGTTAATTTTTCTATATGTTATGACATAGGGGTCCTCTTTCATTCTTTTGCATATGGATATCCAGTTCTCCCAGCGCCATTTGTTGAAGAGACAATTCTTTCCCAGTTGAGTGCACTTGGCAGCCTTATGAAAAATCACTTGGCCATAAATGTGATCATCTATTTCTGAACTCTCAACTCAATTCCATTGGTCAGTATATCTATATGCCAGTACCATGCTGTTTTGACCACTGTAGCTTTGTAATAAAGTCAGAAAGTGTGAGTCCTCCAACTACATTCTTTTTCAAGATGTTTGTGGCTATTCGGGGCCCCTTTCCCTTCTAAACAAATTTGGTAATTAACTTGCCTATTCTGTAAAGAAGTCTGTTGGAATTTCTATTGGGATTGTGTTGAATCAGTAAGTCAATTTGGGTAGAATTGACATCTTAGCTATATTTAGCCTTGTAATCCATGAACATGGAATATCCTTCCATTATTTAGATCTTCTTTGATTTCTTTTAGCAATATTTTGTCATTTTCTGTGTCCAAGTCCTTTTACATCATTGGTTAAATTTATTCCTAGATATTTTATTCTTTTAGTTGCTATTGTAAGTGGAATTTTTTCTTGATTTCCTCAGATTGCTTATTACTAGTTTACATAAAAAACACAGATTGTTGCATGTTGATCTTGTATCCTGCTACTTTGCTGAAGTCATTTTCTAGCTCTAGTAACTTTGTTGTAGATTTTTCAGGACTCTATGTAGGATCATGTCATCTGCAAATATTTACTTCTTCTGTTGGAGCAGATTGAAATAGTTGCTCAGAGCCGGGACCTAGTAATCCTAATTCACTAATCAAAAGCCATGTTCAGTGCTCTGCTGTTGCTACTCTTACTCTTGGGGAAGCAGATTTTTATATCCCTTTCTCTCAGCAGCAGCTAGCCAGGGACTGGACTTCAAGGTGACCTGCCATCAGAGTGGGGAATGGATACTTTTAGCAGCCATACAGAGAAAGCTACTCACTGTTCTTAACCATTGTTTGTCAGCCTATTTCTCTCTCTTTTCCCTGGATGCTGTACAGCATTCATCTGGCCTCCAGAGTCCTAGAACATTTGTTTCAGACAGTACATACATGTTTAATAGCTGTTTTGGAGAAAGAACTGAATCTTGGACCTCCCTATGCCAACATCTTCCCCAAAAGTCAATCAATATAGTATATTGTAATCATTCCATGAGCTATCATATTGAATGATAGCCCCTAGCTTAAAAACCCATTCAGGGACTCCTCACCTTCCTGATCTGTTACAAATTCATAATTATCCCAAAATCTATTTTTACCTTCTCTCTAGACCACATTTTATTCTGACACTGATCTAGATCACAATCTTCCTGGTGGAATAATTTGGTTTTGACTTTTTCTATTAAAAAAATTTTACTCATTTCTATGGATTGGATATAAGATTAAACTGCATCTCCAATGAGGGGAATGATATTTTCACATAGTTATATTTGATCATCTACTATGAACTGGAGTTAGAATTTAATATTTGACATACAGATACATTGATTTTCTCTTTTTATTCATATAATAAAAGTAAGGGAAAATCATTTATGAACAAACCATGGAAACTCTGTCTTTATCTGTACCTAGCTAGAGGCAGAATGGTTATAGAGTTGAGAGAATAAGAGTCAGGACTTGATTGTGATACAGCGCAATCTGGGGCTTTAAGAGAATCAGTGGATGAAAGGTTTGGATAGAGAGCACTAAGATGTGCTAGGGAATTTGTTTTGATATTTATAATATGTTATATAAACTTTGATGTAAAATTTTAGGGTATCAAAATAGAGACTGTTTATGTAGTATAAAAGCAGTAAGTAGTAAAATTAAAGTAAATCAAATAGCAGAAAGGTATGTTAATCCTTTAAATCAATTTTCTAAGAAAGTCAATTCTAAAGCAGTTTTTAAATAGCCACAAAGCAAACTAATTATTGCTGATAATAACATCCTTGCAAAATCTCTCAAAAACCCTTTCCAGCTCTAGTGTTGGGAAATTTTTCTTAACCACTCATTTAAAGCTCTCACATTGCAACTGAGAATAAGTCTACTTGTTCTCTCTCTATTGGAGATGGTATCACAATCTATAGGACTAGAGAAGGGAACCTGGATCTGGAAGACAGCTGGAAGAAAATATGCTTTCACTATCATCCTAATGGGCTTCCTTTCATCTGGTCCCCAGGCTGAGTGTGTTCTGGCTGCTAGAGCTGCTCCAAAATAATTTTTTCTACATTGGCAATTATAATGTTCTGATATGTTGCAGAACTTATGAATTGGAACAGTTAAAAAGCTATAAAATATTAAACTCCCATCCTGGGGAGTTCTGCTTTGTTCTCAATTAGAGGGACAAGAATCCCTCAAGAACATAGGCAGTGACTAATGAAACAAAACAGACCAATATGTCAAGCCCTCAATATTATTGCAAGTAACTATGAATCTTATTTTTCAAAAACTGAAGCTTAATGGTTACCATAGGTTCTGAGGGGAGGTAGGGAAGAATAGAACAGATGGAACATAGGGCATTTTTAGGACATTAGAATTGTTCTGCATGATCTTGTGATAATGGATATAGGCCCATTTAAAATTTTGTCAAAACCTATAAAAGTGTATGGTGCAAAATGTAAACCATAATGTAAACCATTGACCGTGGTTAGTAGCAATGCTTCAATATTTGTACATCAGTTGTAACAAATGTACCATATACATGTAAAATGTTATTAAGAGGGGATAGTAAAAAAGGAGGAGTGCATTGGGTATATGGGAATCCCCTAAATTTTCTATGTGACTTTTCTGTAACTTAAAGCTTCTTTGAAGATAAAATGAGAAGAAAACAAGACACTGGGGGAATATACAAAAGATATTGTCACTGTAAATACAAGACAACAGAACTTATAGTGATGAAAGAAACAATGTCTAAAAATTTTTGTTATTTCAATTGTTTTATATTTTATTTGTTATTTTAAAAACTTATTTCATTTTCTTATTTTATTTGGTTATTTTGTTGGCTTCATTTTTGGAGAGGTTTTGGATCAAGAAGGGTCACAACTGTGGCAAGGGAGGATCACTGGTGCAGGGTGTCGGTGATGGGGGGATGTGTGGGGAGGGGTTCACCTGGGGCATATGAGTATGTTCAAGTATTCATGGGGCATTGTCTCAGTGGGTGGATGACACCCACACAATAACTGAAAGAATATTGAATTCCCTTCCTGGGGAGTCCTGCTACCTTCTCTAATAGAACAGCAGAATCCCCTGAATGCATCGGCAGTGACTAGTGAAGGAAGACAGAACATTATGCCAGGCCCTTGATATTGAAGATTGTACTTATAAACCTTTTCCTGTGAAACTGAAACTTAGCCTAGTATTATATAATACCTAAGAGTTACCTCCTGAAAGCCTCCTTGTTGCTCAAATCTGGGCTCTCTCTAAGCCAAACTCAGCATATAAACATACTACATCGCCCTGCATGGGACATGACTCTTGGGGATGAGCCTCCCTGGAACCAAGGGATTATTACCAAGTGCCAACTAGCAATGCATCTAGAAAAAGACTTTGACCAAAAGGGGAAATATTAAGTACAAATGAGTTTTTATGACTAAGGCATTTCAGAGTGAGTCAGGAGATCATTCCAGAGGTTATGCTTACGCAAGTCTCAGAAGGATCTCATTGGCTGCCACAGTAAACAGTGTTTCAAACAGTGAGGCTCCTGAGGGTTCTAGAGACATCCAAACACTATCAACAGGGCAGACAATCTCAGGAATTCCACACCCTGTCAGTGGGCCTTACTTTGGAATTTATGCTCCCCACTGTAAAAGGGTTAGACTCATTCCTAGTTTCCCTACACATGGCTTTTTTGTGCCTTTTATTTGAATCTATAATTAGCACTATACTTGTTAAAAATATGTCCCAGAAACTTAAAACTTTGGTCTGTTCATGTGCCACTTGAGCCCTTAATCCTAGCAGATTTGCATCACCTACTCTCCTGTTCATTGGACTCACCCAGGACAACTAACAATGAGATGATGATGGACAATACCCATCTCAAGGAACAGAGAGTGTTTGCAACTGCAAGCTAGATAGTTCCATCCATCTATTCTATGGGGTCTAAGCCCCCTTTCACTTAGAAGCAGAGTGAGCATCACCATGCCAAAATCCTCAAGATGGGGGAATGAACAATGGACTACAGTAGGCTTATTGTTATCCTATTACAAACTTATTATTATTCTAGCAATGAAAGAACTTTTATCACTGATATGGAGGCAGTGGCCACCAGAGGTTCTGAGGGGCAGGAAAGGGAAGAATAGGTGTAATATGGGGGCATTTTTGGGACATTGGAATTGTCCGGCATGACATTGCAAGACACATACAGGCTATATTAGTCAGGGTTCTCCAGGGAAACAGAATCAACAGGACATATCTGTAAATAGTATGAGATTTTATAAAATTCTCTCACATGACCATGGATATGCACAAGTCCAGATTCCACAGGCAGGCTGCAAACCAGGAGCTCCAATGAAGGTCTGAGGAAGGTTGTGTTAGTCAGCCAAAGGGGTGCTAATGCAAAATACCAGAGATTGGTTGGGCTTTATAAAGGATATTTATTTGGGGTAGAAGTCCACAGTTACCAGGCCATAAGGCATAAGTTTCTGCTCTCACCAAAGTCCATTGCCACGTGTTGGAGCAAGACACTTGCCAACGTTTGCCACAGTTCAGGCTTCTTGGGTTCCTCTCTCCCAGGGCTGCGTTTCTCTACAGGCTTAGCTCCTGTTTCCTCCACAAGGTCAGCTGTAGACTATTAGGCTCTATAGGCTTTGCTTCTCTCCACAAGGCCAGCTGTGAACTCTCAGGCGAATGGCTTGTCTCTATCCTGGGGCCTTCTCTCCTTACTCACGACCAAGCTCTCTTACTTCCCAGCGCTCCAGCTCAAGACTCCAACATCAAAACTGCTTCAACACTGTTCTTGCCATGCCTTTTATATTTGATTCCCCCACCCACCAAGGGGTGGGGTTTGACTCCCTACTGACATGGCCCGGTTAACACCCTAATCATAACTTAATCATGCCAGATGAACAGATCAGTTTACAAGCATAATCCAATATTTATTTTGGAACTCATAATTACATCAAACTGCCCAACGGCTATGGTCCTTGATGAGTTTCTGGGAGACACTGGCTGTCCAAAGACGAGCTGGGAAATTCTCTCTGAATGCTGAAATCACTTCCCCTTTTAAGGCATTCAACTGATTGAATAAAACATCACACATTGCTGACAGCAACCTCCCTAGTTGATCATAAATGTAATCAGCCATCTATGCAGTAAACTCACTGATGACTAAAGCCCATAAATGTCCTTGTATTACTATTAGCCCAGTGCTTACTTGACCAAACAACTGAGCACAGTTACCTGGCCAAGTTGACACATTAGCCTAACCATCACAGTCCACCCCTTGTCAACTTGGCAACCATACACATTACCTAAAACCATACTTAATCTCTAAGTAAAAACATTAACAGACATGCATATATATATATTTCTGCCTAACAATGTTCAATTCTCTTGCGTACAACCGGGAACATATTAATTCCCTACAGAATAGGGTGGAAGTCCTTGGGTGATATTCACTCATAATCTTGACATTCTTAAATATTGTGACATATAAGTAACAAAACTTGTCATATGATAAAGGAAAAGGTTAGGAAAGAAAACAAAGATATTCATGTTATGTACATATACAGTCATACTCATAACAAAACAAGGATGAAAGATTCTTGACTATTATAGTCCTCATTTCTGTAATTGGTCATGTGTTCTAAGTTATCTAAGTAGTTATCACTACTTTCTATCCATTCCATGTTCCCATTACTCTCAGCAAGCACTTCAGCTGGCCATAGTTCTTTGCCTGGTGCAGTGACCCAAACTTTCATTCCTGAAGATTCTGGGCCATTGTTAGCCCTGCTTGGATTGGGTTGTTGCAATTTTCCATTGACTTTAATCACAGGACATGGCAATTTAATCACAGAAATGCCCTAGAGGATCTCCTATATTCCAGGCAAACTCTTCTTTACCCCCATTATGTAGATGCAGTCCTATTTCCCTTTGATAGTCAAAATCAAGCACCCCAGCCAGTACAGTAATTCCCTTCTTTGTTTGTTGATTCAGTGGCAAGAGGAGCTCAAAGTGGCCAGGTAGCAGTCTTAACTTCTAGTTCAATGGAATCATTATTGTGTTCTCTGGTGGCAGCACTCCTCCCTTTGGAGCTAAGACCTGTAGACCAGCAGAGCTTAAGGTTGCAGGGAAAGGAAGCAAAATTTTTCCTAATGGATCTCTAGGGATAATAGTGAGTGTTGCCACTGCCATTTCCACCCATTGATTCCTGGACCCATGAATCCTGGCTATGGGAGAAACAGCACCATAAAATAGATGCTGATTTAGAGCATATACAGCCTCCTGGAGAACCTTGCTCCAGCCCTGCAAGGTATTGCCACCTAGTTGGCACTGTATTTGAGTCTTCAAAAGGCCATTCCACCGTTCTATCAATCCAGCTGCTTCAGGATGATGGGGAACATGGTAAGACCAGTGAATTCCATAGGCATGTGCCCATTCCTGCACATTATTTGCTGTGAAAAGGGTTCCTTGATCAGAAGCATTGCTATATGAAATGCCATGGTGGTAGATAAGACATTCAGTAAGTTCACAGATGGTAGTTTTGGAAGAAGCATTGTGTGTAGGAAATGCAAGCTCATATCCAGAGTATGTGTTTACTCCAGTTAAAACAAGTCACTGCCTCTTTCATGATGGAAGAGGTCCAATGTAATCAACCTGCCATCAGGTAGCAGGCTGATCATCCTGGGGAATGGTGCTATATTGGGGGCTGAGTGTGTGGGTCGCTGCTGCTGACAGATTGGGCACTCAGCAATGGCTGTAACCAAGCCAGGCTTGGTGAGGGGAAGTCCATGTTGCTGAGCCCATACATAACCTTCATCCCTAAATCCATGGCCACTTTGTTGATGAGCCCATTGGGCAGTGACAGGAGTGGCTGGAGAAAGAGGCTGAGTGTTAGCCTAGTGGTCATCTTATCCACTTGATTATTAAAATCTTCCTCTGCTGAAGTCACCCTCTGGTGAGCATTCCTGTGGGACACAAATATTTTCATATATTTTGCCCAATCAGAAAGGTTATCCACATACCTCTTCCCCAGCCCTCTTTGTGACCAATTTTTCCAATCATGTTCCTTCCAAGTCCCTGACCATCCAGCTAAACCATTGGCAACAGCCCATGAATCAGTGTACAAATGTACCTCTGGCCATTTCTTCTTTCAAGCAAATGAACAACCAGGTGAACTGCTCAAATTTCTGCCCACTGGGAGAATTTTCCCTCACCACTGCCTTTCAGGGATGTCCCAGTAAAGGGCTGCAGTGCTACAGCTGTCCACTTTTAGGTGGTACCTGCATATTGTGCAGAACCATCTGTAAACCAGTCTGAGTTTTCTCTTCATCAGTCAACTGATTGTAAGGGACTCCCCAAAAGTCCAAAGCTGTGAGTTGGGAAAGAGAAGGTAATATGGAAGGGATGGTAACCATGGGCCTTTGGCCCACTTCCTTATGTAATTTACTTGTGTCTTCAGGACCCACCCCAGCCCTATCTCATATATACCACTTCCATTTTATTATGGAGTGCTGCTGTGCATGCCCAACTTTATGGTTTGGTGGGTCAGAAAATACCCAGCTTATGATAGGCAACTCAGGTTTCATGGTAACTTGGTGGCCCATGGTTAAGCATTCAGTCTGTAGTAAGGCCCAGTAGCAAGCCAAAAGTTATTTCTCAAAAGGAGAGTAGTTATCTGCAGAGGATGGCAGGGCTTTGCTCCAAAATTCTAAGGGTCTGCATTGTGTTTCTCCCATAGAGGCCTGCCAAAGCCTCCAGACAGCATCTCTATTTGCCACTGAAACTTCCAGCATCATTGAATCTGCTGGATCATATGGCCCAAGTGAAAGTGCAGATTGCACAGCAGTCTGGACCTGTCACAGAGCCTCCTCTTGTTCTGGTCCCCAATCAAAACTAGCAGCTTTTGTGGTGACTAGGTAAATGAACCGGAGTAGCACACCCAAATGAGAAAAGAGTTGTCTCCAAAATTCGAAGAGGCCAACTAAGTGTTGTACCTCTTTTTTGGTCATAGGAGGGGCCAGATGCAACAGCTTATTCTTTACTTTAGAAGGGATATCTCAACATTCCCCACACCACTGGACACCTAGAAATTTCACTGAGATGGAAGATCCCTGTATTTTTGTTGGATTTATCTCCCATCCTCCCTCACACAAATGCCTCATCAATAAGTCTAGAGTTCTTGCTACTTCTTGCTCGCTAGGTTCTATCAACATGATATCATCAATATAATGGACCAGTGTGATATCTTGTGGGAGGGAGAGACGATCATGGTCTGTGGACAATATTATGACATAGGGCTGGAGAGTTGATATTCTCCTGAGGCAGGACAGTGAAGGTATATTGCTGGCTTTGCCAGCTGAAAGAAAACTTTCTGGTGGTCCTTACTAATGGCAATTGAGAAAAAAGCATTTGCCAGATCAATAGCTGGATACCAGATATCAGGGGATGTTTTGATTTGCTCAAACAATGATACCACATCTGGGATAGCAGCTGTGATTGAAGTCTCCATCTGGTTAAAGTTTATAGTAATCTACTGTCATCCTCCAAGATCCATCTGTTTTCTGCACAGGCCAAATAGCAGAGTTGAATGGGGATGCAGTAGGAATCACCACCCCTGGATCCTTCAGATCCTTGATGGTGGCACTAATCTCTGCAATCCCTCCAGAAATCCAGTATTGGTTTTGATTTACTATTTTGCTAAACAGGGGCATTTCTAGTGGCTTCCACTTGGCCCTTCCAACCATAATAGCCCTTACTCCACAAGTCAGGGATCCAATGTGGAGATTTTGCCAGTTACTGATTATTTCAATTCCAATTATGCTTTCTGGAACTGGGGAAATAACCACAGAATGGTTCCCGGTACCCACTGGACCCATTGTGAGATGGACCAGAGCTAAAACTCCATCAATCACCTCACCTCCATAAGCTCCTACTCTGACTGGGGGACCACAGTGCCATTCTGGTTCTCCTGGAATTAATGTGACTTCTGAGCCAGTGTCTAATAGTCCCTGAAATGTCCTTTTCCCTAATGCACAGTTACTCTGGTAAAAGGCTGTAGGTCTCCTTAGGGAAAGCTGGGAGGAAGAGTATAAATTTTGACACTTTGACAGGATCCTTCCCCAAGCGGACCTGGCCTTCTCATTCAAGGGGCTCTGGGTGTGTAAACTGTCTCAAGTCTGGGAATTGATTAAGGGACCATGATTCTCTGCATTAGGGTTTTGTTCACTCGACCTAGAACTCTTCCACTTACACAGATCCAGAAGAAATTTCATAGAATGCCCATCTATTTCACTTCTATGTACCCCATGATCTATTAGCCAATGCCGTAACTCTATGTGACTCAGACTATTTTGAATGCTGCTTTGAGTCTGCCTTTTATTGCCATAGCCACATCCACCTTGTCTTTGACAATTGACTGTTGATACTTGACTTACTGGCCCAAGATCCGATCATCCCCATAATGTTTAAGGATTCTAATTCCATTACAGCCCTCCCTACAGTAATATCTGGACTACAGAAAAGAGCAACCACAGAGCTCTTCAGGGAATATGGACTTAGTATTACAAATTTATTCCTCACAGTCCTGGTTAAAGGTGTGTCCTCGGAACATTCCTGGTGGGTGGGCAGGTCTTAAGTGGTAAATCCATTCTAGCATTCCAATCTCTCTAAGCCTTTGAATTCCCTCTTCTACTGTATACCACAGGGCAGATCAGTCATCTCAACCTCAGACATGCTAGGCCATCTTTTGCTCCATGTTTCAGTCAGCCACCCGAACAACCTGTTAGAGTCTCAAGCTACAGCAATGAATCCAGAATTTCTGCTTAGTGGGCCCATATCAATAAATTCAGCTTGATCCAACTTTATATTCCTTCCACCATTATCCTATACCTTTAGTATCCATTTCCACACATATTCCCGTGATTTCTGTCTATATAAGTTGGAAAACCCATGCAGTTATTTTAGAATACAGCATACTTCTTCATGGGTCACACTTTGTATTTCACCTTTGGGGACTTGTGATTTTAGTCTAGTAATAGTCTCAAAGAGAAGAAGGATGGTGAGGGTGAGTAAGGAGAAGGATTAGAAATGCTTCGCAAGCTACTGACCTCAGGGCATTCTTTTGCATTTTCATCTGGTAAGACAGGATTAATCTTTTCAGGCAGGAGTTAGAAGGCAGATTCCTCAGGATAGGGTGGAGGTTGGGCAGTGCATGCTGGAGTTTGGCTGGTACCTCCTCAGGGCTGGGAGGAGGTCCAGACTCCCTGGGGCAGGCCAGAGGCTGGGTGATACAGGTTAACAAGGTGTGGACTCCACAGGGCAGGCCATAGCAGGTTTATCTGGCAAAGTCTCAGCAGAATTTAGGGGTCCAATGTCCCCACCGATATCATCATCATCCCATATGTCTCCATCCCAATCCTCAGGGTTCCACTCCTTTCCAGTCAATGCCTTCACTTTAACAGCAGACATCCTGAGAGGTTGAGATTTTAGTTTCCGTTGTAAATCTGCTACTTGTACAATGAGAGCCTGAGTCTGTTTTTCAGAGCGTTCAAGCCTGTGGCTGCAGGAAACAAGGTTTTCTTTCAGAGGACACATAGAAACTTTGACATCATTCATGCAGAGTTTAAGTTGCAAATTTGAAGCCTGTATCCAGAGTATCTAGGAAGACCCAGCCAACATCATTGTACCTTTTAACTCCACAAAACTCTGTTAAGGTGTTGAAAACACTCTTACCCAGAACCTTGCCTCTTATAAGCATGGAAGTAGGGGAATCCAGTGATGATATTTTGTGTATCTCCATTGCCAACTCATGCCATGGACTGTTAGCGGCCTCTTCATTATTGGAAAGGAAGTCATTAGTACCCTTGAGTCCGATTAGAGTAGAGAGCTATTGCAAAACTCCCAGAATCACTTCAGACATCCCATGTTTAAGATTCTGTTCCTCAAGAACCACTCCTCATACTAAGCTGTATTAGTCAGGATTCTCTAGGGAAACAGAATCAAGAGGAGATATTTGTAAGTAGTATGAGATTTTATAAAATTTTCTCATGTGACCGTGGGAATGCACAAGTCCAGATTCCGCAATCAAGCTGCAAACCAGGGGCTCCGATGAAAGTCCGATGAAGGTCCTTGATGAGTTTCCAGGAGACGCTGGCTGTCCAAAGATGAGCTGGGATTCAGCTCTCTGAATGCTGAAATCAATTCCCCTTTTAAGGCATTCAGCTGATTGGATAAAACGTCTCTCCTTGCTGACGGCAATCTCCCTGGTTGATCATAAATATAATCAGCCATCTATGCAGCAAACTCACTGATGACAAAAGTCTGTAAATGTCCTGGTATTACAATTAGCCCAGTGCTTGCTTGACCAAACAACTGAGCACAATTACCTGGATGAGTTGACACATTAGCCTAACCTGACACATGAGCCTAACACATTAGCCTCACATAGGCCATTATACACTTTGTCATAACCTACAAAATTGTGTGGGACTAAGTGTAAACTATAATGTAAACTATAGTCCATGGTTAGTAGCAATGCTTCAGTATGTGTTCCTCAATTGTAATAAATGTGCCACACTAATGAAGGATATTGTTAATGTGGGAAAGTGTGGGAGGGGGAGGGGGTGGGTCTTATGGGAATCCCCTATATTTTTTACGTAACATTTATGTAATCTAATGCTTCTTTAAAAATAAAAAAAAAATTAATTAAAAAAATAAAATAAAAAGCTATGAAAAGTAAACACTTTATCAGCATCTTATAAGGAAGGCTATTGTTAATGCCCAGGGAATGGTTTCCATCCCTACCTCTATGGCTATCCTTTCTGTATTTATTTTTCTTCTGTTTATATGTCTTCTTCCCCTTTGAACTTTGACTCTAACATAGATATGAGACATACATGAAGCATTTCTTGCACATATTAAGAGTTTTATGTTATTTAATCTCAGTTCTTTTAAACAAAAAATGAACTATATATTTTGTCTCTAAATGATGAGAAAACTAATATTAAATATCTTTTTGTAAGAGGGAAGGGGAGGAACAAGGACATTGCTTAAGATTTTCCTGGTTCAGTAACTGGAGAAGTGTCTCCCACCTGTGCTCAGTGAGCTTTTCCTTGACTGCAGTTCCAAACCATTAAGTGCTGTGAACAAAGTCCTACTTTTGGCTTCTTCACAAGCTGAAATTCTCAGCTTTATTACTTTTTCTTACAACTTTTTCTTCTCTAAATACCTTCCAAATTCTTCATATCTTTCCCTTTTTAAAATGTGTAATCCAGAACAGGACATCTTTCATTTAGATGATGACAAATAAATAACAGTGAAGCTCACATTTACTTTTTTGTATGTGGCTAAGAGTGATACGTTTCTCGCATACTTTTATTCATCTTCTGATGCTAATGAGAAACATGTAAGGAGAAGACAGTTATAGCCTTGGAACTTTAAATTATGGGGTTAATTGGCAGAAAAATGAACCAGGGACTGTAAATATCTTGGCCCAACTCTACTGATAATTTTATGAGACCTTGAGTAGGTCAATTTTGAGGTTTAGTTTTCCCTCCATATAATGAAGAGGTGGTATTCAATTCTTAAAAAATTTTCAACTCTGAAATTCTCTACCTTTTGAGGTAATAATAAAATCTCAATCATATTCAAGAAAAATGTACATTGACATGGGAAAATGTTCCCCGGTACATATTGTAATTTTATGAGGCTATATGAAAGTATATATGGAAGTATACAGGGAAGTACAATATCTTCTTTATAAAAAAATGCTTATATATATATATATATATATATTTATCACCTGGCACAGATATTTATTAAGTGAGAAAATTAATTAATGACTAAATACTTTCTTCCAGATGTCTTGAACTGATTGGAAGAATTTTTAATTATACTTAGAAAGGCAATGTATTTTACTCAAAATAATTTAATTTTGTATTTTAGCTGTTTTGTCCTTCCAGTCTAAATGCATTAGAAAGTATAACTATTTAGCTGGCATATGATCCATAAACCAGAGTCTGAAATTCTACTATTAGAATAATTCCTTCTTTTTGCTTCATCAGTTCCCCTCTCAATCTTATCAAAATAACCTAATTTGCTCTAAGATAGATACCTAGGACTTTCATCTCTTATAGCACTGGCTACCTGGGGTATAACAAGACTCTTCTCAAAAAGTTCAGTAGCCATTTCCTTAGTTCACTAACCAAAATGTCTGACTAAATAAATCTGTGCTCCTCTTGAGGAAAGCAATTATGTCTAATTCAGCAGCAGAGGAAACCCAGGAAAAAGCCAGGATGACTCTCAAAACGCAATGCTCTTTAAAGGAAGGGTAGTTTTTGTTGTTTATTTATAAATTAAATTTTTATATTTATTATAATATGTATGATATGAAAAAGATAACATGATACAATAAATACATAGTACCCCACATTCAGATTAAAATGTAAAACCTTAGCAGTATAGCTGAACCACCCTGTATATACTGCTCAGAAAGCATCTCCTGTCTTTCAGCAGAAGTTACTAGCATTCTGAATTTGGGTTTATCATTTTCAGCATTCCTTTATAGTTTTACTATATATGTGTTTATCCTTAAACAAGGTAGTATTTTTAGCAAGCTTTTGCCCTTTATATAAATATCATACCGTATTATTATTTTGCAACTTTCTTTTTTCACTCATTGTTTGTGAGATTCAGCTATGTGAATAACTTGGTAAAGCTCTTGTTTACTGGTATGTAATATTCGATAAGTATATCACAATGCATTTATCTGTTTTCATGCCGATGGACATTAAATTTGTCTTCACTTGCTCCAAGGAGTATCTTCATGTGTAAATGTGTGCAAGAGTTTCCCTAGGTAACTATATAGGGTTAAAATGTTACATCTTTTCCATTATGGTTTGTGTCTTTTTGTCTTATCCCAAGGTCATAAAAATAGTCTCTATATTTTCTTCTAAGAATTTTAAAGTTTTGCCTTTCACATTTAGATTGTTTATTTGTTTATCCACCTGGTATGTGAAGCAGGGTTCCCATTTTTTTTTCCATATCCATAACCAGTTTTTCCATCACCATTTATTTAAGTCTATTCAGGAAAGGGTTCTACTGTTAGGCTAACCAAAGTATATTTTTCAAGGTTGGTCCTAAAAAGAATGGAAGGGAAAAAGAACATTTCCTTTTCCTTAAAGGAAAAGACTCTCTCTTTAAGAATTCATCTGACATTTTCATCCCTCCTCTAATCTCAGTCTCTCTGCTCTCACCTACATGGAATTTGTTCCATTACTGAAAAAGATGTATGACATAGAGGAAACTGTTCCTTCTAAATAAGAAGTCAGCAAACTTTTTCTGTAAAGGGCCAGCTAATAAATATTTTAGGCTTTGTGAGCCAAGAGACAAAATCAAGGATATTATATAGCTACTTATATAACAAGAGAGAAAAACCATTTCCATAAAAATGTTTATTGATGAAATTGAATATATAATAACTGAGTATGTTTTTTTGTAATGCAAATCTACTAATGAGTAGAATAGAATTCTTCTATATTATCTAAGTTAATTTATTCCTCAGCAACCTGATGAGGTAGATATTGCTAATACTTAGATTTCATTCATTAAAAAAATGAAATTCACACAAGGTTACCCAGCTAACAAATGTCAGAGTCATCATTTGGGCCTGATTTCAGAACTTGTGCTCTTGATCCTGATAAAATTTTCAGAAGAGAAATAACATTAAGTCTTATTTCAAAGATGAAGAAATTGAAACTCAAAGGGTTAAGTAGCAAGGGCAAGGTAATACATATTGTTGTAGGTCCATGTCTGTCTTACTCTAAAGTCCATTCTCTTTCCTTTCTAATTTGCTGCTGCAAGACTTCCAGAAACCTCCAAATCATGGATAATAGCTACAATTAGCAAGTCAGGTCCTAAATTATGTAACCATTTTAATTAAAATATTTTAATACAGAAATCAACAGGTACAGACATTTTTTCCTTTTAATTACATAAGTTATAAATGATCACAGTAAACACACACACACACACACACACACACACACACAAAGATGATACAACACTGAAGGGTGTTTGGTGAGAGGTAAAAGCCCCTGATTCCTAACTTTTATTTCTCCAAAGTAACTACTGTTAATTTCTTGTGTATTCACCCAGAAATTCATTACTTCATTTTCTCTCCTCCCTTCCTATTTGCTTTCTTCTTATATCTCTCTTCTTATTTTTCCCTCCTTATTTTTCTCACCTCTTATCTCCCCCCCATTTTTGTGTGTTCATGTTCTAAGGTTTGCTCTGAACAGAACAAAGCCCTGCATGCCTCAGAATAGAATTAAGATTTCAAAGAAGCAGTGGTGCTACTATTGACCAAATACCGTGGAAATCACAAAAGTTAATATCAGTTCTTTTAATGTATGAACAGACTTTAGTTTCCTGGGATCAGATATTCAACAAGTGTTTATTTTTTTTATTTATTTATTTTTTAAAGATTTATTTATTTTATTTTATTTATCCCCCCCTTGCTGCTTGTGTTGCTGTGTCCATTCGCTGCGTGTCTTCTCTGTGTCTGCTTATCTCCCCCTTGCTGTGAGGTCTTGCCGCATCAGCCCACGGCGCCGCGCAAGCCGGCCTGCCCTCACAAGGAGGCGCCGGGAAGCGAACCCGGTGCCTCTCATATGGTAAACGGGTGCTCTATCCATTGCGCCACACCCGCTTCCAACAAGTGTTTATTGAATAACTACTATGTGGGAGATTCTGTGAGAGAATACAGATGAAAACCCCTACACCTGCCCCAAAGGAGCTTACAGTCTACTGAAATTTTAACAATAAAAGCAAACTACATAAAATCACCCAGGTCAGGGACTCACAGCTCTAGTACTTTACATCTCTTATTAAGAGAGGTAAAATTAATCAGTGATATCAAATCCCAACTGACTGATGCATTTGATTAGGTGACAAATCTGATTAGCTTCAACTTTAAGAGAAAACAAAAGCGTAATCACTAATTATTTGTGTACTTGGCTATAAATAAACACTTAAAAATGCATTGCAGGGGAGCTGATGTAGCTCAAGTGGTTGAGTGCCTGCTTCCCATGTACAAGGTTCTGGTTTGATCCCGGGTATCTCATAAAAACAAAACAAAACAAACAAACGAGAAAACCATCTCTCATTGTGGAGCATATGTAGCTCAGTGGTTAAGTTCCTGCTTCCCATGTATGAGGTCCTGGGTTCATTCCCCGATATCTTCTAAAAAAAAAAGTGTTGTAGAGTGATGTTAACAACAACTAAAATATATTTGTCACATACCAAGTGCCAGGTAGACTGCCAAGTGTTTCACATGCATTTTCTCATTTGAAGATTGCAACAGTTCAATGAAGTAGATGTTATTATCTCCATTCTAGATGGTTTAAAAAATGCTAAGTATTTGTCCAATGGCTACATGGCTAATGATGAGTATAACCACGGTTTGACCCAGAAAGTATTTTTTAATACCTGACAATGTGGTGTATTTGGATTGGATTCACGCTGCCTTATAATTTATTTTCAATCATAAGAACCAATTAAAATAATAAATTATATGTAGAGCACTGAATTAATAAATGAACTAATATTTTTTGCTTTTCCCCAAAGGGTTTTCTTTAGCAATAAATCAGGAACTGAGCTATCTCTCTGAAGTTTGGTCTAGTGAACTTTCATTCAGATCTGCAGTGAACTGGAGATTTCTGCCTTTAGTTCTAAATTCAAGATAGCATGAGAACATGAAACATTCTCCCGACCAGATGTTGTTCACTTTGTTTGGAAGGCTTCTGAAGAATTCCTTTCAGTACTTGTGTTGCTTTCACTCACGTGGAAGGGCTAAACAAGCATGGAAAGTGCTTGGGAAAAGGACAGAAAATCAGATTTTACTGCTGACTGTGTCCCTGACCCATCACATGGCTTTGAATAAAGTAAGTTTTATATTTCCTGTAACATGGTGATAAAAATTGTTTCTCCTCCCACTTCACAGAGTAGAGGATCAAAAGGGCCAATTTATGTGAAATGGCTTTGCAAAGTCCAAAGGGCTATGCAAATGCAGGATACTGTTTGTAGATAATAAACCAGGTATATGCTCATAGGCTGGCTATGTTAACCTGCCTGTGGTTGGGGTGAAACCGCAGCCTAAGCCAGCAACACTGAAACTGAGATCTTCCCTAAGCAGCAGTCGGTGGGGCTTTCTTGGACTTGTTCACGCTAAGACAAAGAGAAGGCTATTTCTATTTCTTGCTCACACTCTCCATACTTGAAATTCTTATTTGTCAGAAAAAAATATAGTGGCTATGAGCCCAAGGTTGTAACCTACCAATTACAGCTCAAAACCTGGCTTCTCCACTAGAATTTTGAATAAATGTCCACTCAGCCTCAGTTTCCTCACCTGTAGGATAGGGATAACTATAGCACCTACCTCATGAGGCTTTATGGATTAATTGAGAGAAAGAAAGCTAATGATTTAATATGGTCTTGTAAATTAAATGCAGGCAATAGATAGTATATATTATTATGGATATCAGTGTCTGCACAATAGTAGTAGCAGCAAAATCATGAGTGGCCCTGAAAAAAAATTTTTTTAAAGATTTATTTATTTATTTATTTATCACCCCCTTGCTGCTTGTGTTTGCTGTGTCCCTTTGCTGTGTTTTTTCTGTGTCTGCTTATCTCCCCCTTGCTGTGAGGTCTTGCTGCATCAGCCCACCACGACACACAGGCCAGCCTGCCCTCACAAGGAGGCCTCCCATATGGTAAACGGGAGCTCTATTGATTGAGCCACACCCGCTTCCCTGAACAAATTTTTTATTACAATTGTAAAAGTAATTATTTTGGACCTAATTTATATGTATTGTGTCTAAACAGTGGACCGGTGGTCTTGCATACAATTTGAATTTGTTTATGCTGAGTGAAGGTACCGTATAATGAAAAACTTGGCTGGTCTCTGTTCTCAATTTCTGGGGAAGCAATATCTGAATCTTTGGAATTTCCTGTAGTAGGAGTGTCTTTTGTTTTTAATGATGGCTGATAGGCCCAACTCCCTAGATTTGGCTCACTGTGTAGGTAAGGAAAATGCAAAGTAATAAGATAAAGCAAAATATACCTATCCTTGGTTCTTGTTATCTGTAATAGCTAAAATGAAAGTAACAGGGTCCTGGGGAAAGTCCTGAACCTGGGCCAAACTCAGATATTGAGGTACAACCTCTAGCCTCAGGGCCACTGCCAAAGGGAAAAATTATGCAGGGTCAGGAGATAGTGTCTCTTCCACCTTTGTTCAGTAAGAAGCTAGTCCAAGGACAAAACCAAGAAATCACTAGGGCGTATTGTGAAGGAGTTGCTCTCATTTTCTGGATTGGAATCATCAGCTTCCTGAAGCAACTTTATGAAAATGGATTGTGACAGTGAATAAGTTGGGGACAGTATCTTTGGTTTTGAATACTGCAGAATGGAAGGGCATATTTAGGTTGATGCAGGAACCACCATTCACTACTGAACAATCATAGATGGCTATACATGATCCAGGCACAAAACAAGTTATTCCTGAGGTGGAACAGCTAGCGTGGTGTACTGGGTAAAAGCCAATGTAAAGTTTGCTTACCCTTAGAAGGAAGATTGTCCTGTCCCTCCTATAAATGCCAAGCAAAACACCCCAGATGAAGCAACTAATATGCTTCATATGCAAGCCATGCTGGATTAGCTTTATGGTGATAGAGATGCTTATTACTTAGGTCAGTGTAAATGCTGTGATCAAGGGTTCCTTTGGTGTAGGCAGCCCATATTACCTTATTGCTGCAAAATCATGCAATAGTTTGAGAAGCCTTAACAGATTTGCTATCTCAGCTTCCCCTTATGGATATTATAGATGGTAAGAAAATTAGAGTAATTCACAAGAAAATGGGGAAGGACAGAAGGAAGAATCAAGGGACTCATCCCAATAGGGTGAAAATCTTCAGATGGGTATTAGGAAATGGATTGAATAAACTGGACATTGATGGAATTGAAATGAAGGTCTTAATGCAGCAGTATTGCAACTTAGGGGGACCAATGGGAGCCCCTTTTGGTTCCCCAACACTAGAAGCCCCTAAACAAGACTGCTCTACCTACTCCAGTTGAGAAGAATTTAAAAAAACCAGAAAGTAAAGATATTAAGATCTCTGACCTAGAATTGCCTGGGGCAATGGGCCAGCGTATTACTCAAGATAAATATTGAGGGAGGGGCTAGGATTCCTGGATTCAATTCCCAGCTGGGGAACCAAGTTTCTACTCACTAGAGGGTAAAAGGTCAGAGGGTAGAGAAAATCTCTGGGACTCCATAACAAGGAACTCACATGCACTGTGATTCCAAAAACCTGTTGGCAAAGTCTTAATGAGGGTTATG
This sequence comes from Cabassous unicinctus, assembly GCA_029593785.1. Classification (NCBI taxonomy): domain Eukaryota; kingdom Metazoa; phylum Chordata; class Mammalia; order Cingulata; family Chlamyphoridae; genus Cabassous; species Cabassous unicinctus. The sequence goes on along the minus strand of JAQZBX010006121.1, from coordinate 4,649 downwards.
ATTAGACTGGGAGAATATGGATATGCAACAGTTGATGGGATTATGAAATTTGGACTGTTTAAACAGGCTTTATGAAGTGGTTGTGTCTTTTTTAAAAATCTGTTTAAAAGATCCATTTATTAAACACCAGGTACTATATAGTCATTAAGGTCTATGAATTAAAAATAAAAAGTGCCCTTGATGTAATCATACGCATCAGTTTGCTGTTTAAAATGTGTGACAGCGTTTATTGTATTTATTTTTTATATGCTTTTAAATTTTTTTAAAAAAGATACTTAGATTACATAAATGCTACATAAAAAATATTGGGGATTCCCATTTTCCCTGCTCCCTACCCCTCCCACATTTTCCCACATTAACAACACCCTTCATTAGTGTGGTACATTTGTTACAACTGATGAACACATTTTGTAGCATTGCCATTTAGCATGGATTATAGTTTACATTGTAGTTTACACTCTCTCCCACACAATTTTGTAAGTTATGACAAGATATATAATGGCCTGTATATGACATTGCAATGTCATTAAGGACAATTCCCAAGTTCCGAAAATGCCCCCATATTACACCTATTTTTCCCTCTCCCTCCTCTCAGAACCTCCAGTGGCCACTGCCTCCACATTAATGATAAAAGTTCTTCCATTGCTAGAATCACAATAACTCTATAGTAGAATAACAGTAAGTCTACTCTAGGCCATAAATTTCCCAATCCTGAGGATTCTGGGATGGTGATGCCCACTCCACCTATAATTGAGAGGGGGCTTAGATCCCATGGGGCAGATGGATGGGACTATCTTGCTTGCAGTTGCAGACTCTTTCTGTTTCTTGGGATGGTCATTGAACATCATCATCTCCTTGTTAGTTGTCCTGGGTGAGTCCAATGAACTGGAGAGTAGGTGTTGCAACTCTGTTGAGATTCAGGGCCCAACTGGCACATGGACAGCCCAAAGATTTAAGTCTCTTAGCCATACAACCATCAACTCTAGTACTAACTACAGGTTCACATAGAAGGGGCAGGAGGGCCATGTGTAAGGAAACCACAACTGAGTCCACCTCTATCACACTAGGGAGCATAAATTTGAAAGTAGGGCCCACTGGCAGGGTGGCAAACTCCTGAGCTCTCTGCCCTGCCTATAGTGTCTGGATATCACCAGAACCCTCAGGAACCCCACTCTTTGAGGCAATATTTACTTTGGAAATCAATGAGATCCTGCTGAGATGTGCATAAGTGTAACCTCTGGAATGACCTCTTGACTCACTTTGAAGTCTCATAGCCACATAAACTAATTTGTCTATAACCTTTTCCCCTTTTGGTCAAGGTCTTTTTCCAGTTGCATTGCTAGTTGGCACTTGGTAATAATCCCTTGGTTCCAGGAGACTCATCCCTGGGAATCCTGTCCCATGCTGCCGGGAAGGTAATGCATTTATACGCTGAGTTTGGCTTAGAGAGAGGGCACATTTAAGGAACAAGGAGGCTCTCAGGAGGTAACTCTCAGGCAACCTATAATGCTATAATGCTATAATGTTTAACTTCCATGTCTTTGTGCCCAATCTGATTCTCTGGCCCTTGCTGATTTCCAGCTTCATTCCACTATGGTCAGAGAAATTCCTTTGTATAATTTCAATCTTTCTGAATTCATTGAGAGTTGTTCTGTGGCCTAGCATGTGGTCTATCTTGGAAAATGATCCATGTGCACTTGAGAAGAATGTATATCCCACTGTATTTGGCTGTAATGTTCTATATATGTCTATTAGGTCTAGATCCTCTAATCTATTATTCAAGGTCTCTGTTTCTTTATTGATCCTCTGTCAAGATGTTCTGTCTAATGGTGGCAATGGTGTATTAAAGTTCCCCACTATAATTGTAGAGGCATCTATTTTTCCACTTAGTTTTCCAGTGTTTACCTCATGTATTTTGAGGCACCCTGATTAGGTGAGTAAATATTTAGGGTTGTTCTTTCTTCTTGATAGATTACCTTCATTTTAAATATATAGTGTCCTTCTTTTTCTCTTACAATAGTTTTGCATTTAAAGTCTATTTTGTCTGATGTTAGTATCCCTACTCCCACCTTGACTGATTATTATTTGCATGTAAAATTGTTTTCCAATTGTTCATTTTCAGCTTCCTTGTGTCCCTGGGTCTAAGGTGAGTTTCCTGTAGACAGCACATAGATGGGTCATATTTCCTTATCCATTCTGCCAATCTGTGTCTCTTGATTAGAGAGTTTCATCCATTAATGTTCAATGTTATTACTGTCAAGGAATTACTTACATGAGCCATATTTTCTTTAGGTTTAATATGCCACATGTTGTTTTTATTTCTCTTTTCATCTCTTTAGTTATTCTTATCAATAATTTTCTTTCCTACACTCTCCTCCAACTCTCTCTCATGTTTTTTCCTTTCAACCTACAGAACTCCCTTTAGTATTTCTTGAAGGGCAGTTTTCTTGTTGACAAACTTTCTTAATTTCTGTTTATCTGTGAATATTTTGAACTCTTCCTCATTTTTTAATGGCAGCTTTTCTTGATACAGAATTCTAGGCTGACAGTATTTTTCTTTTAGCACCTCAACTGTGTCATACCACTGTCTTCTTGCCTCCATGTTTTCAGATAAGAAATCAGCACTTAATCTTATTGAGCTTCCCTTGTGTGTGATGGATCTCTTTTCTCTTGCTGCTTTCAGTATCTTTGTCTTGAGCATTGGACAATTTGATAAGTATATGTCTTGGAGTAACCTGTTAGGATTTATACTATTTGGGGTGTGCTGCACTTCCTGGACATGTACATCCATGTCCTTCAAAAGCATTGGGAAAATTTCAGCCATTATTTACTCAAACACTACTTTCCGCCCCCTTTCCCTTCTCTTCTCCCTCTGGGATGCCTATAATGCATATGTTTTTGCATTTCGTGTTGTCATTCAAATCCCTAAGTCCATGCTGGATTTTTTCTATCTTTTTATCTATCTGTTCTTTGTCTGATTTCAGATGTACTGTCTTCAATGTCACTGATTCTTCTCTCTGCCTGTTCAAATCTGCTGTTATGGACTTCCAGTGTATTTTTTTTAATTAAAAAAATTATTGAAATATATTGCTCATATATGAACATACATAAACAATAAGTGTATAGTAATAGTTGTGAACTTACAAAACAAATGTATATAACATCATACCGGGCTCTCATAACTCACCCTACCACCAATACCTTGCATTGTTGTGAAACATTTTTAACTAATGATTAAAGAGCATCCTCAAAGTATTACTACTAACCAAATTATTTTCCCCCAACCTACCCTATTATTATTATTATTTATATCATTTATACATGAACATGCATAAGCAATAAATGTATAGTAAAAGCTGTGAACTTACAAAGCAAACATTCATAACATCATACAGGGGTCCCATACATCAACCCTCCACCAATACCTTGCATTGTCATGAGACATTTATTCAAATTATGAAAGAATATTGTCAAAATCTTACTGCTAATTATAGTCCTTATCTTACATTTGGTGTATTTTTCCCCCAACCCACCCTATTATTATTTTTTTAATATATTTTTATGACAAAAGTTGTAAACTTACAAAAAAATCATGCACATGTGCAGAATTCCCAATCAACACCTCTCTATCAACACACCACACCATGGTGGAACATTTGTTACAGATTATGAGATAATATCATCCAATTATTACCAGTTCCACAGCATAAATTTGGCACACATTTTCGATACGCCCCCATTATCAACACAGTACATCTTTGGCATAGATGCAAGAATATTACATTATTACTGTTAACCACACTCCATAGGTCACTCCAGTTGTATTTTTCCTATGCTTCTCCACATTCCCACCACCGTGCAATACTGATGTACACCTGCTCTAGCTCATAAAGGACACTCTTGCATCTGTACCATCAACCACTATTCTCATACACCTCTGGGTTTACTGTGCTGTTCAGTCCCTAGATTATTCTCTAGCTTTCCATCAATTGGCATTTACATCCCCAGACTACTATTTTCAGCCACATCCCCATTTATAAACCAGCTGTTACTCACTATAATGTGTTACCATCAACTCTGCACATTTCCACACTTTTACAGTAAAGCTAATTAAAACTTCTACATACATTAAATATCAGTAGTCCATCTCAGTCCTCCTCTTAGTTCCTTTAAGAATCTACCACCTACCGCCAGGTCTTGAAGATATTTGCCTGCATTTTCTTCTAGAAGCTTTATGGTTCTTGCTTTTATATTTAGGTTTTTGATTCATTTTGAGTTAATTTTTGTATAGGGGTCCTCTTTCCTTCTTTTCCTATGGATATCAAATTTTCTCAGCACCATTTGTTGAATGAACTATTCTGCCAGAGCTGGGTGGGTTTGACAGGCTAGTTAAAAATCACTTGACCATAGATGTGAAGGTCTGTTTTTTAACCATCAATTCAGTTCCATTGGTCTATGTGTCTGTCTTTATGCCAGTACCATGCTGTTTTTGCCACTGTAGCTAGGTAATACAACTTAAAGCCCAGAGATGAGAGTCCTCCAACTTCACTTTTCCTTTTTAAGATGTTTCTGGCTATTCAGGACCCCTTGCCCTTCCAAATAAATTTGACAATCATGCTTTCCATTTATTTAAAAAATGCTGGTGGAGT